>CAUJRU010002714.1:0-67299 GCA_963277665.1 Viscum album
AAATAAAATTTCTAGGAGACTTCCTTCATCCATAACTCACATTTTCTATACGATGGTTAAATCTTATCCTTTGTTCGGGTCTTTAGCATAGTTATCAGATTCTCCTCATGGTCTTCCTTGCTTGTTGGAGTATATGAGAGTATCATATATAAAGACTTCCAATTTTTTTTGAGGTAATATCTAAAGCCTTTATTCATCAAATCCATTTATATTTTTGGAGCATTAGTGAGTATGAATGAAATTACTATGAACTCCTACTTCTTGTAACTAATATGAAAAAGTGATCTTAAGGATATCTTCCTTATTCACACTTACATGATAATATCTTGACCAAAGATCCACCTTGGAGAATTATTTTTCTCTATGTACATGATCGAAGAAGTCATAAATACATGGTAAAGTATAATTGTTCTTAATTTGGAATTTTGGAGATCATGATAATCGATGAAAAGGTGCATTGACTCATACTTATCCTTATCTAAGAGGACTAGTACACCCCCTGGTGAAGCACTTGGGCATATAAACCATTTATCCAGATTCTCTAACAGAATTCACTTTAGCTCATCAAGTTCCACAACATCCATTCTATATGGGGTCTTGGATAAAGGAAATTACTGAGTTATAAGATCGATTGAAAACTCATCCTCTCAACTTCGAGGAAGACCATGAAATTCCTCGAGAAATATGTCAAAGTATTCCTACATAATGGTACTATATTCATGGATGATTATTTATTTACAATAAACCATTTGAGATCGATATTCCTGATCTTATTGAAATAATATCCATTATTGAGATGTTGGTGCTAAATAAGATTCATCCTCCTCCTTGAAATTTATTATAGTCATAGGATAATTCACGATTCCGATAGTGTTCTACTTATTTCTGAAATTTATGTTGGATCTATATAGGGAATAAAATCCATTCCCAAAATTGCATTGAATTTAACAAAAGGGAGTACAAAAAGGTTCACTGGGAAGTTCATCCAACAAATTTTGATAGTGGATGAGTTATAAACATGGGATTTAATAATTTCCCCATTTTTTGTTTTTACTAATAACTCTACATTTAATCTTTGTGGTGGTGTTTGAATATTTCTAAAAACAATTCATGATATGAAGGAATGCATAGAAACAGAACAAAAATTATGTTCTCTATTCTTGAACGAATAGCTTTCATACCTATCAAAACTTCATTTTAAGGATCTACCTTAGTAGTTGTGATATAAGAATATCTCCCTTACTTCCTTCTATGTTGTTGGTTGTCTCCGAAAACCAATGTCTTAGTGAATTTGTTTTCAAAGTGATATGGTTACATGAAGTGGAAGCAATGAACAATGTGATTAGGGTTTAATAGATCATTTATTTCCTCAATCACTTTAATGGGTTCCTACTTTCAGAAATAAAATTCTATGCATCATTCCTTCCTAAACCTAATGCATCTCATCATCACCTTAGGCAATTTCCAGGGTTCTTATTTCGACCCCATTGAAAAGTGGGATGTGGAAATTTCTTAGCACCGATATATTTCTCCATAAGATAGTTATTATTGAAATCCACTTTCTTCTACTTATCCCCATGATACATTTGAGATTCTTTGATACCCATTTCAACTTTAAGGGCACATTGAACAATTTCCTCATAGCCATCAATGTCTCAGATCACCAAGGATTTTATTAGACTAGGTTTAATCCCATACATATGAATTAAACCTTGCATTTAAGGGTAACAAAAAAACCAAAGGCATATCATTCTTGTATTGTGAATTTGTCCTCATAAGCCCTAATATATTCGTCAACTTTTTGTTTGAGGGAAAATAAATCCCGTTACATTTTAAGACGGAGAGTTTGAGAAAAATATTTATCAAAAAACATTTTCCATAATTCCTTCCACCCAATCCATTTGATCTTATACTCAATCTTCGTATTCTTGATCAATGTCCACCACTAAATAGCTTCTCCCTCCTTATGAAAAAAAAACCAGTAGAACCTTATCTTTTTTGGAACATTGAAGGATAGAGAAGATATTCTCAATGTATTTGATCCATTGTTCCTTGATAAATGGATCAGAACATCCCTTGAAATTCAGAGGCCATTGTCACATAAATCTCTCAATCACAACATATTATCTCTTAGGGAGATTTTGATACTCCACCTGATCTAGGTTTATATTAAAAACCTAAGTCATTTGAGAGAGTATAATCATAATGTTTTTGATTCCCTCTCCAATCAGGGTGGGAATATTGTTGCTGAAGTCATCACATTTCCCATCATATTGGTTTTTACCAGATTCCTCATATTTCTGGCCATTTTCTAGAATAAATGAAACTTTGGCACGAATATTTTTAAACTATTAAACACATATATGTGGAATAAAATGACATTAAAGAGGTAACTTATAAATTACATTTATTTATTAACTTATGAATTTCTAGGCTCCAATATATGTTATCCATGATCTATTTTATAACATATACTCTAATGTTAATTTTTTCCCTTAATAATGTTCCATAATGAGATTATGAATTTACAATATAATATCCACCAAGAGTTTAAAACCAAGTGTGTAGCAAGACCCATTGTCATGCACAAGTTCTCTGTCGAGTCCAAATCAACACAGTGTTTTCAGTTTTTACCCCTATGTACATCTATACTATATCTACATCCACTGGTAGTATCCAGAAATAGATGAATTTTGTTGATAAAACAATTAATCTACACTTTACCAAAATTTAGAGATGTTTTATTATACATAGTTTTATCCTTAAGGATTTCACTAGAGTTTTCTAATAGCAATAAGAAAAACTAAACATTTCCTTTGATAGTAACTATAACAAACCTTCTATTTATTAAATATTAATTCATAATTTATTACATATTATTACACATAATATAACCCAAAGTATGGATAATTCTACCGACATAGGGAATTGGGTACATTGAAAAATAACTTAAAATAGAAAATACATCATCTTTAATGAATACTTCCATAACATGGTAATAATATTCTTTTGAACGTAAAACTACATTGAATAACCTAGGGTCATACATAATAAAGGTCAAGATATAAATCCTAGTAAGGTAATAAACATGGAATGACATGAATAAGACAATACATGTTTGGAAATAGGCATATCAATGGGGAATAAAAGGGTTGAGAATCATAAATATGAATAATGAGGAATTATATAACCCGATGATCATAAAGAAAACAGGGAGAATGTGACATAAACATAAACCACTACATCATAAACATAAGTCAAGGATAAATTAGAAGACATCATGATGGAAACATACTACAAAGGAATCAATTTCACTCACTATCCCAACATGATTTTTCATGAGAACGAACATCACCTAATGCATTCGAGTGATATATAATTCTGGGAAAACCCGTTACATTCATTTCATTCTAATGATTAAGTGTTCCACATAGATCATAAAACATGGATTCATTTATCATCATATTTTATTCCATGATTAAGGAGTGTATAATATGAATATTTACATACCATGTCAAATTATTATAAGTGTATGAATTTGGACACCCTTGATAGGAAATGGGTATGGTATTTACAACAAAATTGATTTGGCAGGTAAAATTGTAGTGAAATTTTGGAATCATAACAACATCACTGAAAATTCATAAAATGGGTTGATGAGAGATATAGGGTTCTGTAATAATTTGGATGTAAAATGGGAATAGGGACATGAAAAGACATCTCCAATAATTAGTAATTGGATGTATAAGTCATACTATAATAAAGAAACATTAATAAATAGAAGAATGATAGGATCCCTTACATTGAAAGTGGGACTCCAAATTCTTGGGAGGGGCTTTTTAAGAGCTTAGGGTTGCATTGGGAGGACACTAGAGAGTATAGGAAAAATTAAGGATGTTCTAAAGGATTTTTTAGTTAATATAAGTGGTAGCTTGGGTGGGTGTATATAGGAAATGTGTGGGGAATTCTTTATCATTTCTCAAACTTAGGTTTTGAACTTTATATAATAAATTAACCAAAACAAAAACCATACCCTGGTTTTTGACTATGATTTATGAAAAATGGGATTGGTTTTAATTATTTTATAATTAAAGGGTAAAATTCAATACAATATTACCTTTGATTACGTGGAATTGATTCATACTCTTAATTAAATTATTTTTAAAAACATAAAAAATATTAGTGGGTTTGGAGGATTTATAATGGATTTATAAAATTAAATAAATAAAAATAAAATAACATAATTTTTAATGGAAAACACATATTTGGTCATATATCCCCTTTATATTATTTATAACATCAATTTTTATCCGTATGATGTCATAATACACATCGTATATTTATATGGTATTTAATTTTTACCTGAAAATTTAACTGTCATTGAAAATATTGAAACATTTACCATTTGATAATTTAAAAAATTATGATTCCAAAAATAATATTCATTTTATACTTATATTTCTTTTAAATTTATTAAATTTTACTTTTAAAATAGAATCAAAAGTTATTGAGAAATTTGGGGTTTTTTGACATAAACTGTTTTTTGAACATTTATTAAAATTAGATATTACTTCATAAAAATTATATGATAATTTATATTTATTAAAAATCTATTTAGTAATAATAAAATATTATATATTTCAAAAATACAATAATTTATAAAAATAAATTCATTAATTTAATTTTAATATTTCCCAAAATTACAATTTTTCTATTGTTCCAAAATAAAAATCATTTATAAAGTAATAATAATAGAATGGAAATAAATTCATTACTCTATAAAAAATTTTACATAAATTTTTTGTTAGGGTATTGAAACATAAAAATTTAATAAACCACCAAAATCCCTATGGATATGGTACGTGACTGTGAGACATTCATAGGGTGGTTAGGTGATCATGGTTTGGTCCATGATCTTAATGAGCTTGAAATTCTTCTATACAAAATTTCTATCATTCTTAATTTTTTGGATATTATCTTAGTCTTGGTCATGAGAAAATACTAGTGATGTTCTCTCTCAGAAGCTCTGATAAATTTTCTTCACATGGTACAATCCTTATGGTTGAGGTCATTACATTGTATGTGTTAATTGGATTTGTTAAAATTCTAAATTTATTCTAATCATGTGATCACTGTTAAATGAATAAATTTTCAATGATAATGATTATTTTAATGGTCTTTTAAATACAATAGGCTATAATAAAAACAAATAAGAGCATGTTTTTTCTATAACATTAATACATAATAATACTTTTAATTTAATCATGAAGGGAATTTTATTTATAAATTTTAGGGACATTACAGGGAGTGAAAATTCTTAGCTTTGATATATTATTCATGAATGTAAACAATTTTAGAACATATGAAGCCATTCTCTATATGTACTTTTTTAGAAGGCATGTTTTATAATGTGAGGTTTCTCGCAAACCACATCCAACATGAGAAGTCACTCCTACACAAAAATATAATAATTAAATTATAGATAGGAACCACGATGGATCCGTTCTCCCCTGGTGTTTGGCCCTATCGAGTCTCCCTCACCCACATCTAGGGTTCTCAAACACTTTCCCCAGTCTTCAGTTCTCTGGTGTCTCTATATCCATCTTATAGGGTTTATCCCCCTTCGATTTTGGTTTTCCCTCACTCCCCAGACTCTTCGGTGCTCTTGCGTCTCTCTCCTCCTTTTATAGGGATTCTCTTCCATCAGTGATGCTCCTTCCTCAAGATGATGTGGTTGTCCTTAAATTATTTCCCCTGGTGTTTCTTCTACAGCTTGCGTAGGTCTTTCTTTCAATATTGTTATCACTTCCGATCTAGTGTTGAAGTTCTGTCTTTCGTGATGCTCACTTCTACTGCAAGGAGGTCCGGGGGTTCAGATACTAGTTTTCTACTAAGGATTCCATCAGTTTCCATTTTCATTGCTCAGACCTCTTAATCCTCATTTCTAAAATAGGTCGGATATAGAGCGGTGTTTCAAGTAGGTTTTGGGTTTGGCGGTCTGGAGATCGATGGATCTCATGGTGTTGATAGGTTGCTTTATCATTTTTGTTTGTTTACAATTTTCTCATCATCAATGTTACTTAAATTTGGAACTCTTGACCTCTCAGCCTCTACTCTAACCTTAATTTATTCTTCTCCTCTCCTGGTGAGAGTTGGAGCGGTGGTTACAACAAGGTTTTAGGAGGTGTGGTTCGGTGACTACCATCATTTTGGGAGGTGCAGTTCAGTGTTTGGTGCGGTGGTAGGATGTCGGCGATGATGAGGTGATGGATAATGATTTGAATAATGGTACTCTAGATGATGATGGCTGGTTATGGATAAAGTGGTAGTTAATATGATGGTGGGTGATCCTCGGATATTCTCTTCAGGTTTTGTGAACGGTTTTGAGTTTTGAAATCGTTTAATGGTGTTACATTTGTTTATGGTTCTTACCTGGTGGTTTGTACGTTATTGATCATTGAAAATTCCATAAAAATGAATTTTCAGGATAATAATACAATTACATTCAAGAAGGAAACTCATTATGATCCTATTAATGATATAGAGGAAGTATCGCATATCTCCTAAACCTATCCATCAATCCATAATATGAATCATCACATGATTATGACCACTACTCATGAACTCAGACTAGTCATCAAATAAGGAACACAAAGAGTTAAACCCAACTCAACCGCTCAGGACAATAATTGGGATCTCATATAAGCAACTAATGATGCCCATCCATTTTTAAGATTCTAGTAATATACCAAAGGCTAGTTGTGATTAACTTAACTATTACTCAGCTAACATCAAGGATCATTCCCATACAAGAATTATCTTGAGGTTCCTACAGACCTCTAAAAAAAGGAACCTAACTAACATCTCAAGCCAATCTAACCAACCCATCAACCAAGGGAATGTTTCTCATATAGTCCCCATTCAATCATGCATCATCATTTAACATTAGATAACATAATAGGAAACCATTATCAAGAAACACATACATAATTATACATGCTTTGGAAAATAGGGCACCACATGCACAAGGTCGAATGTACAAAACAATGCACAAAACAGTCCCTCAAAACATTCCTTTAAGATCCAAATCAAATAATATTTCAAAAAATTGAAACTAAAACAACAGGATAACATTACTCACAATATCCCATAGCCTGAAATAAAATGTAAGTCCTCATTATGAACCCATACTTTACATAGAGGAAAATGTTTTCAAATCCCCTTCTATTTAACCCACTATTTTCATTAAAAAATTTCAAATTAAACAAATACACCTTTTAAAATTAAATTTAAAAATTAAAACTGGTTTACCATTCTCAAACAAACATACATAGGAAAAAATACCCTAAATAGTCTATCTATACTTTTTTTGTCAAATTTTACACCAAAAAACAATTTAGAAAGATTTACAGTCCTTATTTGACTATTAGGAAAATTTGAGCCCATCTTAAATTGTGTGAGAGATCACACAAAGTATTTAGAAAAAGAAAATATACCCATAGTGATAACAAAAAAACATAAAGTCAACCAATAAGAAAGTTACTCTATAATTTGAAATACACTTACTTCATATAGTTATATAATTCTCATTCCAAACACCAACAAGACAACAAAAACATGTATTACCAATAAACACATACAGAAACATGAAGGATTTAATATTCCAATAAAAATTTAACAAACTTCCATAATCATCGTAAAAATACCTTTGTAGCATAATGATATTGAAACTTAGAGCCATGAGGCGTGGTCATATCCCAATATACACCTGAGTGTAATAAATGTGAAAGCCTAAAATTATCAACTTTATTTAGTAACTAATTAAACAAAAAATCCATGAAATACATAAGAAAAATAACTCATTGACATAAATGAAGATGAATGATGTGAAAGTGTGAGAAAAACATATTCTCAAGCCTCATTTATGAACCATATGTAAACTCCCCCCCAAGAGGTTGATTTGACCTTGCTTAAGTGGATTCATCACTCCAAATCACCAGTATAGCCACATCAAAATTTGGAATAATGAATCAGGACGGGAAAGGGAGAGAAATGGGGAAGTACTAACCCAAATTAGTGAACAAAACACCTATAAATCACCTCTAATCAAAAAGTAAGAAGGGGGTTGAAGAGAGGGAGGGGGAAGTGCTATTCCTTCTCAATGATACTACCCTAAAAAGGAACCCTTGATTGGGGATCCAAATAAATGGGTATAAAAATTCTATTTCCCCTAAAAAACCACCCATAATAATACTAAAACTCTAATGGTTTTCTCTAATTTTATAGTGGCTGGAAAAGTAGTTCACCAATATTTTTTTACCTATTTTAATGATCTTCCCCCAGACATTCAATGGTACAGAAAATAACTACTATCCCCTCCACTGAAACACTGGTGGAGTTCCACTGGGGTTCAGGTGGCCTCCTACTACCACCACCCTCCCACTTTTCCATATCTGATGCTAAATAACCTACTTTAGGTGTCTTTCCACCAAAATCATAACACCTAAATTTACTTTAAACCATTCTAAACATTACCAAAAAACTCATTCATCAAACCTGCTAAAACAAATCAAAGCCATTAATCCACCAAAATGACTTATAATTGACCCTTCCTCTTTTATCATCAACACTAAAATTCATTGGTCATCATAACTATACACCATTATGATTATCATCCATAATAAGCTATTATGATACCCAAAACATAAATCTCAACCTACTATTGTTTCTAATCCATTACCAACATCCTATATTCTATCTATAAATACTAGTCATGAAACAGATGTGTGAATCCAAATTCCAAATACACTACTCATTAAAGCATCATTATCCAAACACAAAGTCACACCCTGGCCTGAATCAACCGGTTTAGGAATGATGGTCACATGACATTATATGCATGTCCCCATAAAAAATATGATGCCTACTATAAATGAGGGACTAAGAGGCACCATGGAAAAACTAGTCCATTAGTAAAAGAGATAAAACCAGAGTATAAAACAAAAAAAAATAGAGTAACAATAGAACAAAATATGAAAGTGATAAAAAGAACATAGAACCCTGCTATAACAATATGATATATAATATCCAGTGTAACTTTTCAAGAGTCCCCCACATATGGTGGACCTATAAACAACACACAAAGAAAAAAATAATTAAAGTGGGAATATCTTGAATGGATCTAAAAGTCAGTCCTTATATATCCTCGACCAACATACTCCTTAGACAAAAATTCCTTAACCCAGGCCACTACCATCATCTAAAATATAGGTCAAATGAATATACACATGCACTATGATTCTAGTGAAGGGTGTGATTATAAAACATAGTAGGACACATCCAAGTTAACCTTATAAAAAGCATAATAATTATATATAAGTGTATGAAATGACAAGAAAGTAATTAAAGAAGTAAACAATCACATTCCAGGTCATTGTGCGCTAATCAAACTACCAAAAATCATAAACTCATCTACTATAGATCCATTATGGAATAGAAGTTATGTATGATTTAAATTAATTTTAGAAAAAACAAAAGACAAATTCTATGTCTTAGAACATTCCATAAGGCCATCATGCCTCAGGTCAGGCCTCAATGCATTCATGCACCACCAAATATCTTAGGTCAGGACATAATTCCTTCATTACCCACTTTTAGTCTCTAGTTAGGTCTCAAGGTCCTTGTTCCCTACATTGTTTCCTTTAGGATGCCATCATAATTAGCATACGTCACATCACACATACTCCCCCTCAAAGGGATTAACCATGACATGAAGGGCCCTCCTTTCACATTGATTCCAAATAGAATAATTCAACGAGCTATAGAAATATATACATACATAATACATATGAAGGAAAGACTTGATCTGCACACACAAAACATTATTATGTAAAATCAAGATAGGTCTCACAGGGAACACACATACACACAGGCATACCTTATCAAGCGATGGGCCATGAGTCATAAAAACAAACAAACAAACACACACAACCATGTCATATCAAGAGAGATATCATAGGAATGACACACATGCACATACACAACATAATTTTATATCAATAGAGGTTTAAAAGTCCACACACAAACACACACATGTTATATCAAGAGTGGTCTCACAAGACACACACACACACAAAGTATTTCATATCAAGAGAGGTCTCATAAGACACACACACACACAAACACGTATTTCATATTAGGAGAGGTATTATGGGTCACACATACTCACACATGCATTCTATATTATACAATTATATATAATTTTCACAACATGGTAAGTATAATGACCCGAAATTTTAGACTTTTTAAAGTAGATGTTAGTTCAGTAATTTGCATTGCACGGTAAAAAAAACAAAAAACCACAAAAATTTAATATTTTTTTAATAAAGTTATAATAAAGGCCGAAATGGTATACCATTATTTATTTAGAAGGTAAATAATTAATATGATTTAATAAGGGAATGGTTATTTTCAATAAAATAAATTTTATTTGTATTATGTATTTCATTTTAAAATATTAATTTTAAAAATTTTAAATTCAAAATTTATAAGCTAAAATTATTTTTCTAATTCCTTTAATTAAAATTAAATTAATAATAACTTTGGAGTTTTTTATGAAAAATTTGTTTTTTAGTAAAAAAATATAGTTTTTATGCCTCCATCCATTTTTTTATTTTATTAAAATTCTTCTATGAGGGTAAGTGGGAACTTAAAAAATCATTCCTCTAGTAGCAAGACACACCCTACCAAAACACCCATTATAGAGTTCAAATTTAAAAAAATAAAATAGAACCTTAGGTTGTGAAAATAACGTCATAACATCCAAATTCTAAATTCGTAAAAAACCAACATCATAGAAAAACTACATGCCTCCACTGAAGTCACCATCTCATAAATGAAAAGGCAAAAAGTAGTCAAACCATCATCACAACTTAGTCACTGTAACCTCAAGATACACCCACTAAACCCGAACCATCAGATCACTATCTCCACTATGACCCCCATCATCACAAAGATCACCGACATCATCAACATAGAGAACCACCATAATCACCATTTAGATACACCATAAGAGACCATCATCGTCATTGGAGAAGTCATCATCGTCTCCACCATGAACAGAGGAAAGGCCTTCATTGTGCCAGGGTAGGAAAAACTGGGAGAGGATACCATAGCTATAGAGAGAGAGAGAGAGAGATATATATATATATATAAGGGGACCCTGAGAGAGTAAAGCCTTGAAAAATATGTGGAGAGAAGAGGTAACTATGGAAATCGAAGTGGAAGATCCCACACCACTGAGGAGAAACCCTAGGATGAGGAAGATAATCCAATGTCTAATATTTTTAAGGAATATAATTATTGATTTTAAAATGTTATCCTTAATTATAATCCAATGTCTAATATTTTAAGGTAAATAATTAATCATTTTAAAATATTCTCTTAACTTATTATCCAATGTCTAATATTTTTACGACTAAATTTAAATTTTATTTTAATAAAATAAAAGTTTTTTGGTATTTTCCTCCAATTAAGTATTTAGATGGGGGAAACAATTTTTTACATCCTTGAACTAAAAATACATTTTCTTTTTATAACAAATTAATTTCCTTCTTTAAAATCAGTATCAAAGATAATTTTATCTTATGTTTAAATTTAAATCTTAAAAATGTATTTTTTTTTAAAAAAATGTTTTCATGCTGTTAAGATTGTTTATTTTAAAATTAAAATTTTACAACATTTCAAGCTTTATGTGTTCAAATTATTTTCAAATTTGAAATCATAAGGCTCAAATTAAGTTAAATTTTCCAAACATAACTTGTTTCTTTATTGTTAATTACTAGGGCCAAAAATTAATTAACAAGGTATAATCGAATTTGGGAAAAAGTTAAATGTTAAAAATATCCATAAATAATAATTAAATTATGTAAAAATGAATTTATTATAGTCTTTTCAACCTTATAATGTGAAAACCCATTATTTTTCTACTTTTAAACCATTTACCCTTGAATATTGTAATAGAATTATCAAAAAATGATCTGTGTTTCCAAAAGTTCTCTCTTATTCTATTTTTAAAGGATTCCACATAAAAAATTAAAAATTTTATAATTAGAATTCATAATAAAATTTTAAAATATTCCCTTTTTATACTTCTATAAACTTATCCTAGATACATAATGTTCTTTTCACATTAATTTTTGGTAAAATGTTCACTTTCATGTATTTTTCAAGATAAAACCCAAGATTCCAACATATTTTTTTCCTTATTTTAGTCTATTAGTTTATTCTACACCATGTAAAAATCATTTATAACCTTGTAATTATAAGTAAATAATTATATTTATTGTTTTAAAATTTCATTAAATTAATTATAAAACAATTATTCACTCTTTTCCATCCACTAAGTAAATAAAATTGCATCAATTGTGTGAACGAGAAGACTATTGCATGTAAAACATGATATGGCTTTCTTACCATCACCATCTATAAAGTATGGTATATAGGATGAATTTTATGGATCAATAGTTTTTCTATTTCACAAATAAAATGATTAAATGATAATTTTTCATATTTAATCATTCCTCATACTCATAGAGAAATGGGATTGTTAATCGCGCATACGTATGAACTACCACCTTCACCAATAAAAGAATTTCATTTTTCATAACCACCCATATTTTGTGGTTCTAAGAATAAGTTTAATAATGTTATATGATACATAGGAAATATTAAATAATATATAAAAGTCATATTGACATTATATAATACAATTCTCTTACTCATTCAATCATTGTAACACACTCTGGTTTATGACATTTTTACCACCTCCATCAGTGATGTTATAATGTTTATGTAATGTGTTATTAAGGAATGATATATTATACTAAAAACACTTAATAATAATTTATTAAACATGAAGAAGTTATTATTTATAAATAATATTAATATTTAATGATTTTATTAATACATCTTCTTTTATTCTTTAGAGTCACTAAAATGAGATTGTCTTAAATTTTCATCATCAAATAAAATTATAAAAACCCTTAATAAATGAAATTAGAAATTTATAAATTATTTTAAATTTTTTGTATAGTACCTAGTATTTTTTAGGAATGATTAAGTTTGGGAGAATAATTAATAACAACATTTCCTTTATAAGGCTAGCTTAAAATGATCATGTTTTCTAACACAAGAATAAAAAATATATGATAATTAACTAATAAAAATGTATTTAATATTTAAAAATGAATTTTAAAAATTTTTATAAAAAATAATAATTTTCTTAAGAAGGTGATTATAATAATTATTTTTGTGATATATGAGGTTAGAGAACATTTGCCAAAGATGGATTAAGTGTAAGGGGTCTCCATCACCCAAATCCTTCCCTTGGTTCATAATCACTTCTATTTTTCTAATTTCTTTCATGTATTATCTTATCTGACCCATTATATTGTGATGTTGAATTTTCACCTTTTTTCTGGGGATATTATGCTTTGAACTAATGTATTATTTCTTTATGAATTTTTTTGAAATGAAATTTTTATTATGAATAATTCCATTCCCTTTTAATTGAATTTTCCATCAATATAAATGTTTTTAATTTGGGCCAATATTATAATTTCCCGAGTCAAAAATATATATTTTTATCTCTAATGATACTTATAATTTCCATTATTTAAAAAACCAATGTTTTGATTTTCTTTTTATGATTCAGGTTTTCAATAAAAGAATTTTCAAATATTTCAAAGAATTTTCCTTTCAATAATCATATATTATTCAATTTTACATAAAATTTTGACATATGATTTATTTATTTTCAGGATCAATTTAATATAATTTTTTTGAAATGAAATATTTTAATATGTATCCTATTAATTTCTAAAAAATAGGTTTCTAGAATGTGACTCAAAAATCACATCTTTTTAAGATGATATCAAGAAATGATATTTGAGGAAAATAATTTTTTTCATTTATCATTAATTTTTAAAGGATTATTTTTTAATAAAGTAATGGTTTATAAATCACCTGATATGATATATTTTGTGCTGATAATTTTTTTAGTATCAAATAATTTTTTTATGTGATTCGATTTAGAAAAATTATGAATCCTAATTTTCATCCCATGGGATATTTATGAAAAGTCGAATGATTTGATTTTAAGTGGAATTAATATGTAAAGATAATGATAGGTGGGATCCTATATAACAATTATATCCAATTGTTATTGTTATATATCTTACAAAAATAATTATGTGTTAAAATAATTAAGATTTTTTATCAAAACTAAAGGCTGCACATACTTTTATTTTTCCACAAAATTAAAGGATGAAAATAATTTTTTTTTTCAAAATGTTTTCCTATTCTTATTTTTGTGTCAATAAATATCTAAAATGTGACTTATTTTAAAAATATTCCAAATTTTTATGATATTCCCTATTCTAAATATTTTATGCTTTCTTTTGTATTGATTTTTCTATTGTATGTTTTAATCTTTGTTTTTACGACCTTTATTGGGTTTTATGTCCCTATACCATGATCCTTAATGATCAATAAGGTTTTTTATCTCTTATTATCTTGTGATACTTTGATATGATATTACTCCCTTACTTAGGTTTTCCCTACAATTTAAGATCTAACCGTTTTGAAAAGTTTATATGCTTCCGTTAAAATCATTCAATATCACCCCTTCTTGTGTTTATATTCTTCTAGTTGTGAAGATGATTATGTCATGTGAGATGTTTAGAAAGGTTCTATAGGAGAATATTTTTTGAGAAATGTTCGTATGGGTATTAAAATACGAAGTTTATATAGAGAATCTCTAAGACACTAAACATTTTATCCCTTGGATTGTGTGACTGGTTGTGGAATACATTCATTAAACCATGAATTAAATGAATTATTTATGTATTTTTATATTTATTTTCAATAATTGGTATCAAAGGGAAGGTTTAGTTTTTTTGTATTAGTTTTGAGAACATTAGTGAGAAATCTAGGAATGTGTCTAAGTATTGGATAACATCCTGATGATTCAATATATTAGAGATTATGTGGTTTTCATAGAAATACATACCTATCTATATACGGAAAAGTGGATACGACTATGACATAGATTCACTTTGGGGTATTCACCAAAAAGGGGTTAGGTTATTGTTGACGTTATCATCACCCAGATCCACAATGAATGGGCCTAACACTGTAAACCTAGATGGAGACTCAATAGGGATATTCATTGGTTAATTCACAATCTTTTTATGAACCATAATGAAGAATTTGAATATTTTTTGTTCAGATAACATAAAAAAGGAAACTTCCATCGATAATTTTTATTGATTCCTAGTGGTTCGTAAGTTAGGATATGTATATCATTTATGAGTTATTTATTCTAAACATATATATTTACCTCACTACATTTACTAACTTATGTCCTTATTTTTTTTATTTGATATAATCTATGGAATTTGGAGAATCCAAACAAATAATTAGTGTGAGGTACAATGAATATACTGTCTAAATGAGTTTCCAAATTATAGTTGGAATTAAAAAAATTATATAAATTATCAAACACCTATCACAAACTATTAATAATAATGGGGTTTGCAATGAGCTCTAAAACACACCAAAAATGGAGAATCATTCTATTGAATCCATTATTCATAAATGTCTATCCTCATTCAGTGTCTCTTCTAAACAACTTTTTGATGCGAAATAGATCAATATAGTGGATAGGATATTTTCCCTCCTCCTATGATTTTAGTCTGATAATGTCATTTTAGTTATTTATAATTAAGAAGGATATGATGAACAATAGTGGAGTCATGTTAATAATAAAGTAGAAAAGTATGAATTATACTCTATGACATGGTAGTACATTAAGAATATACTCTTCATCAATAATTGTTTTCAAAATCTTTACAAACATATGGAGTGATAATTCACTGAGTTAAACTAAAATGAGGACGAATCTATTATACAATTCGTATCAAACATCATGAGAATTATAAGGAATGACTCCAGTTATATATCCCAATATGATGGAAAGATCAATATTTTCTTTGTTGAATTTAAACCAAGTCTTAGAAGGGCACTAATACAGGAGGCCTTGAAAGTTATAATGTGATTGTTTGAAGTGCACTAATGGCGGAGATGTGAATTTTATATGATATTTCATTAGGGAATATAAAAGAAAGGTAGACTGTCATGGAATCTATGATGATAAGACACATGGGAGAAATAAATTCCAACTTCCAATGTGTCGAAAATGTTGGAGGACATATAACATCCTGACTTTTTGAATGGGTTGGAGTGTCCTCAACCAATTTGAATATTTATGTTTCGTGGAAGGGGAAACTATAGTTTTTGGACTTCAAAACCATTTTATGAGAATTTGAATGCTTTATTTTGTTCTTTATAATTTTTTATGGATTGATAAGTGCCTCAAGTGTTTGAATGGGTTTTGGAATCATCGGCTCCAAAAACCCAGTTTCGAGAAAAGGAAGATAGGGGCACACATTTGGAACACAGTTTTCCTAACCATGAAATTGAATCTATACATCCTACATTCATAGGATCATGGTTTTTTAATAATGTGACCCACAAGTGGAAACCTTATGCTGTGTTTATATCTTCTTAGATGTTGTACATAGACTGCACATAGTTTGTCAAACCATCTGGCCTAGTCCACACGCTTAGTTACACTTAGGTAGTAGGTGTACATGGTTGGTGCAAGTTCTGGACAAACTGTGCGGCTAAAACATGTGATTTTGTTAAAGAGAGATCCTTTGGATGGTGAGTGCAGATAGTTGGAACATGATTAGAAAAACCATGTGACATAACTGTGTGCCTATTTAAAAAAAATGTGAAATTATTAAACCACGCCTATATCCTTAAATATCATTTATCCTTCCTTCTCCTCCTATTCACATTCATAGTTGTGGGGAGCTCTCGATTCTTTTACCACCAAGGCCTTGGCCTACCCATTCTATCCAATCTTCAAATCAATCTATGTCTATCTCATTGGAAGCATACCAGTTAGGAATTTAATCCACTTGTTTCGCATTCATGTTTATCTTTTATATGGAATGATAAATCCAAGTGAGATATGTTTCTCAATTTTTTGGGGGGTTTTTCAAAAAGCCTGATATCACTAATTTTTAATCAATTTAGAGGCCTATATTTGAGGAGTGAGTTCTTATGAGTATATGGTAAGTGGTTCCTATTTTATATTTAATTTTACGTATATACTAATTGATATTATGAGATGTTTATGGGTGTACTTTAGCCTATTAGATTATTCTAATATGGGTATGGGAATTATAAAAACTTGGAAGGCTAGGAAGATAGTGATGTTTAAATTGATTATATTTGATATGATTGTATTAGTTCCTTTGGAAAGTGGTAGGAAGGTCTCTCGGTATTGATTGGATGATGATCACTGGGACTGGGAGGAAATGGTTTGTTAGGATCGGTGTGTTGAACAAGATACCTGGTGTGTTTTTGATCACCAGGTTGAGGTGAAAATGTTAATGAGATTGATGTGGTGAGGTAGTTAGGATAAGTTAATATACAAAATGACTTGGTATAGTGTTGCTAATTAGGATTTGGGTGATGCAGGTGCCTGGGGAAACAAGTTTTCTAGATGGTGTGTCTTAGGGATTGTTGGTGATTTCCACTCATCATTGTTGGCCAATGTTATCCTTGAAATATTGTGCATAAAAATAGAACTTAGTTGAGCTGGAGTTGACCACTTGTTATGGGTGGAGGTCTCCTTAAATATTCTATCTTAGGGGGTGGTTTTGACCAATAGTTATTTAGGAGGTTCTCACTATATAAAGTCAGAGATTATAGTGATGGACTATCCGGATATGATGTTGAGACCATTGGTTGGGGGATGAGGCTCTATATTGTATTTGAGTCCGATAAACAAAGATGATTGGATAATGGATATTATCATACCTTTGAACTCTGGGAAAATGAGATATCTATGATTTATTTTACATTGGAGGAAAAATATCAATCTGGCATAGGACATTACGCTATTGAGACGATGAAGACTATTTTATAGGAGATTATAGGGATATGGAATGTTTTTATGGGAATGTAAAGGGGATTAAAGTAACTTTTTATATAAATAGGTGGCATCGGGTGGTATATGGTGTTAGGTGGAATGTTTATTGGAAGAACCTGAGGGTTCACATGGTATAATATTATTCAAGGAACACCTGATTATTATTCCATGGGTCCTCTCCATTGTAAATATATATTTTAAGACTTTTATTGTATGAAAACATATATTTTTTGGAATGTATTAAAAGATATTCTGGTGTTTTTCAAATTTGGGAAACACTTCCTTATAGATATTGAGAACAATAGAAGAAACTTAAATGATAAAATGTTTGTGATTTTTTGATTTTATAAAATTTTACATACACTTTTATAATAATAGATGTTAGACATTCACATGTTGGGGGTGACCTACTTAGTTCATAATAACACCATACATGGGCTCCTTAGGATGCATGTAGACTCTATAGTTTTGATATTAGGTAATGTATTAGGCTCGATATCAAGACCTTAGTGATCAGGGATGTACTACATAGAATGCGGTGGATGGTAGTGGACTAAGTGGTTCCTATACATTAATATGGACCTTCTTTTGGATATATATATATATATATAGCTATATGGTCATAAATAGGATACATTGCGTATCTATTTTATATGTCCTGACTTGTTGTGGCATGGATATTTATCTACAAATGAGATTATGCATTTTATTTTATTATTACTAATACTGTATATTATTTTTCCGTTGATTTTTAATGTTTCTTCGTCTGTAACGGTCCTTCTTCCACTACATTAAATACATATAGACCATTATTATTATCACAAAAGAGGGTATATTATGCCCAATATCACCTAATTGGACACTCATTAGTAGTCATAATCCTTTGGCATATGGGTAAGAACACTTAAGGCCTAGTGTTCAATTGGTTGAGAGCACATATAAATTAGAAAACTGGCTCGAGGTGCTTTAAACAGAATCAGATGAGTTTATTTTCATTTTTTCCTTAATAATTAGGCTATGTTAGATTAGATAATAGGATTCAGTCTGAAATGGTTAGTGAAATTATGTTTGGGTTCCTTTATCATCACGCACGAGGGTTGTACCATGTTTAAGGGGTGGGCAATTGATGTCATGCTACGAATATTTATAGTTGTTTGTTGATTTTCACATCGAGTGGCATGCATAGGTTTGATGTTATTGGATTATGTAGTTTTGACCCTTGGCCCAATATGGAATTAGAGGATTGTTTGTGCATCTAGGTAGAAACTTAGGCACATATGATGTATTTTTTATCATCATTGGGAATGTGAAATTCTCTAAGAGGGGTTGGGTTGTTGAAAGTGTCAAAAAAAATCTAAATAGTTTTTTCATGTATAGCCATTTGGTGTAATTCTACTCAACCATCCTAGGTGTATGGTTCTTGATAAGATAAGTAAGCGATGATTTTACTTTATAGTATGTATGGGCCTGAATCTGTTAAGGGTATGAATAAGTAATGAAAGAGGTTAGTTTTTTAAACTTTTAAAAATGAGTCTAAGAAGTGTTTTTCAATATATCCTTTTTGGTGGAATTATAATAAAATACCCTAGGTTTATGATATATTGATATACATGATATGTGATACATGACTATGATATGGGATTGTAGGGGTACCTAAGTTTGGATGATATGTGATGACTAACACATTTATGGGTAGGTAGGAGGGTAGGAGGCTAGATGATAGAAGATACCAAACACTGTTATGGGTATGTGAGGGGCCATGAGGCCAAATGCAGGGGAGTGTATGGGTAAAAAGATATGATTCCCACTTTATATTTACATATCTAATATATGCATATAAATATATTTATATATGTGTTTTTATGGATTATTTACTATCATATTAAGTCTTCAGTATGAATTTACCTAGACGGCTTCCAATGGTGCATCAGGAGGGTGGAGATATGGTGACACTAGAGCATGCATGGGATTATGACCTTAAGGGATGAGATTATCATAAATAGTATGTACATGATATGGTACTATCACGGTAGCTGCAAGAAGATGGATGATTATGTACCATGGCTAGACAATCATCTCAGGGTGAGTTAGTTGGGGTCTTACATGGTATTGATATGGGAGAATAAGTGGCTGATCTATCCATGATTTATTTCAATTGTGAGTTGTAGTCTCAGAACCCACCACTATATCACGGAGATGGTGATATGTAGTATTTAGAGAACAATATTGAGTATATATGGATTATTTTAGATCACCTTGAGACACCCCTAGATTTAAGGGTGAATTTGGATGCTTATATTCTCATAAGATCGACAAAGAATTTGTGAAACAAACAGGTTATGGATGGTAGACATTACAGACTATCATGGAAGTATTTGGATTTTAGTTTATTAACAAATTTAATTTTAGATACCTTGAGGGAGGATAGATCCTATGAGTTCATGGATCTCCAGTAAGGAGATAAGTTCATCGTGGATTCTGCAGTAAATTTCACAGACATGTATTGATTTTCTGCTCTATGGTAGGTGACACCATCACTCTATTGAGGAAATTTGAGGAAGAATTATAGAATCCCATCAATGTTCCGGTGAATATATTAATATTGACCTCATTCATATAGTTTTTGAATCATGTCCTTATATCTGAGGGAAAAACGACAGACTGGGGATATTTGATCTAGACGATGGTGTCAGGTGAGCAGAGCAGTGATATTTTAGGTAGCAGGAAGCAGGGTCGTGAGTAGTATTAAAATGTAAATCAAGATATATTACAGTATAGGACACCGATGAGTGTTTATTCAATAGTGTTCTTCTAATTTGGGTATCTAGGGAATGTTTGGAATTAGCGTGAGGTGACCATAAACGAGAATTGGGAATACTGTTAAATGAGGATTCTAGAGTGGATATGCAAGATGTCTTCTCAGATAGTTGGGATCCATGGACCGAGTCAGAATTAGGAATATTTGGTATGGAAATTAGTGGTAAAAAGATATTTTAGCTGGGATACAACTACATTTTTAGGTCATGTTAGGGGGAGAGAGATATTACAGTGGTTTCAATGACCGGTAGCTAGTGTATCTCTATAGGGAGGTTATGTCTTGGGTAGTCAGGCTTTTGGAAATGTGCATGTCATTGATTTGGAATGTTCATAATAGTAGAAGGAGGCAATTATTGTTATATTTATGCATTGGTCATTTCATGACCTCTTATTTTTGGTATGGCTAGTTGTTTTTCAAAAGGTTCATGTGTTGAATTTGGACTAACCATGCTTGGGTTAATATGTGGGAATTAAGTGAAATGTTTGTTTTGATGAGGTGTGTAGCCATAAAGACTATGATGGGAATGAATAAATAAATACATACGTATATATATGATGTGGGTTTAATATTGGGAATCAGCTGTGATGTAGGATCTATTAGAATCTAATGAGGTGCGTGTTTTGATGAGTGTCATGTATGATACAGGTACTAATGAGAATCTAATGCAATATAGAACTTAATGGGTGTCATGTATGACACAGGTATGAATTGAGAACCTGATGTGGAGTAGTAATGAAGGTATATCATGGGATGAATTGTACGTAGGGTGGTGGTTGATTGAACCATTATAATGTATGATATTTTGGTTGGAAATCATACCAGAAGGAAATTCTTAACGTGGGAGCACCATAAATAGAATAGGACGTGATTAATAATCAAGGTAGAATGAGGCATTTATTATGAGATATATATGTTTGGTATCATATCATTATGATACAACTTAGATTATGTAAAATCTATTTTAATTTGGGGAGATTGTAACATCCCAGTATTTTGAATGGGTTTGAATTTCCTTATCCTTTTTGAATTTTTATGATTTATTGATGGGTAAAGATTCTTTTTGTACTTTAAAACCAAATTATGAGGGTTTAAACACTTAAATAAATTTTTTAGACATGGATTATGGCTCGGTATGTTCCTTTAGATTTGTAATGGGTTTTAAAAGAAATGGGATCTGAAAACCCACATTCAGGGAAAGGTAGACATGGGCACATGGTTTCTGTACAGTCTGTCTCACTGTGCAACAAGTATTTAAAGGGGAATATTTTTTAACCACGTATCATATAAGGGGAAACCAATTTTGGAGTTATATATCTTATTAGAGGGTATTAATGGGCTGATCATGGTTTTTTAACCATGCATCACAACCTGAATGCTTAGTGCCACTTAGGTTGCAGGTGTGAACGGTTGTCTCACGGTCTAGCCAAACCGGGCAACCTATTCTAAAGAAGATACCCTTCATATAGGGATTGTGCATGGTTGGTTCCAGATTATCCAAACCATGTGACACTACCATTTTCATCTATAAAAAGGAGAAAATAATGAACTTTATTCTACTTCCACATATCTCTTTCTCCTCCTTTCCCCTCCCATTCACATGCAAAGCAATGGAGAGCTCTGTATTATTCTCCAAACTAGGATTTCACATACCTCTTCTATCTGAGTTCTGAATCAATATCTTTCTATCTCATTAGAATAATATAATTAAAAACTTTAATTTCATTTCTTTTATTTTATGTTTATATCTCCATATGGAATAAAAAATCCATGTGAAACATTTTCCCCTATTTTCATGGAATTTTTATAAAAGATCAATTTCTATTATTCATATTGAGTTAGAGGGAGATATTTTGTGAGAAAGCACCTACAAATATAATTTTGGTTTATCATATATTTCTTTTTAATTTTATAGTTTTTTGAGGTGATTGATTCAAAATGCATGATGTTTTGATCGAGTGAGACCCTAAATAAATTGATTATTTATTTTAAATTTATTAATTGATGTATGAGATGCCAATGGTTGTACTCTATCCTACTAAATTATGCAAAGCTGGGTGCGTAGATATTGACTAACTTTGTGGGTTAAAAATATTATCTTATTTAAATTAATTAAATGTGATACACTTTCCTTATTTCTTTGGGAATGTGATGGGTATAGAATAATGTCTTGAGGTGATGATGATCACCAATATTGAGACAACATAGTTTTTTAGGCTGAGGGAATAAAATAAGATACTTGGGGTGATGTTGATCACCCGGTTGAGGTGACATGGTCATTGGAATTGAGGTGACGAGGTCATTAAACTGATGGCATGGCTAGTGAGACATGGGATGGTATTAACTATTTGGATTTGGGTGATGTTGTTGCATGTGGAAATGATGTTGTTGTTTGGTGTGTGTTCGGTTAGTTTGGTGATTTCTATTCACCATTGTCAGATTAATTTTCCATTGGAGTCATTCTCACACTTATATTACTCATTTGAGGTTGTGTTGACCAATCATTGTGGATGGAGGCATCTTTAAATATTTCATATTAGGGGATGGTCTTGAACATCAGTTATAGAGGAGGTTCGTATAAATGAAATCCACTATTGATGGTGATGTACCATCGAGAGATGGTGTTGATTCCATCAAGTGGGGGACGAGGATCATCATTATATTTGAGGCCAATAGGCTTGGATTATTGGAGGATGGATATCACTGTTCCTTTGGATGTTGGTATGATGTGCCCATAATGATTTATAATACTTGAGTGGATTGATATCATCATACCTCGGGATGTAAGGTTGTTGAGGTGATATTGACTATTTTATTGGAGGCTCAAGGGACCTGGGAAGCTTGGATGGGAATACTGCTAGGATGATGGTTATAAAATATATGATACAGTTGGAATTGAATGGCATGAGGTGTCATATGGCATGTTTATGGGTGGAACCTGAGGGTTCCCTAGATATGATATTATTTAGGGAATTCTTATTAATTAATCTATGTGTTCTCTACACAAATAATATATCATGGAAGACATGTATTGTATACAAATATATATTTTGGGGGTATGTATTCAATGATATACCAGCATTTCCCAATGATGGTGAACACTTCATTTTTCTTAGTGAGCACAAGGTAAATGAGTAAAATTTATAAATGTGAGTAATTTTTATATTTCAGTATATTTTTCATACACTTTTATAATTATGGATGTAAGAAAGGCACACATAGGTGGTGGCCTAATAATTTTATACTCACACTCTATGTTGTACCTTCAATATATGTGTAGAATTTGTGGTTTTGAGATCATATAAGAGATCAAACTTGAGAGAAGGACCATAGTGATCAAGGATTTTCATCTTAACATAAGATAGATGGAAGTGGTCCTAGTGGTTCCTTTACATTGAGATGAACATTCTTTTGGGTTTATATATATACATATATATACCTATATGGTCAACCATGGGTGACCTTTATTATTTGTTTCTTAGGAACTGACTTTTCCTAAAATTTCTATCTATATACAAATGATATTATGCCTTTCGGATTATTATTTCTGCTACTATTTTTTATTTTTCCATAGAGTTTTAATGTTGCTTCAACAATCATGGTCCTTATCATGTTGTGTTATATACATATGGACCATCGTTATTATCACCCCCAGAGGTTATAGTCTCCCAACTATCAAAAAATTGGAACCTCACTTCTAGTTGACATCCATTGGTTTATGGGGAGGTGCACCTAAGGCCTAGTGGAAAATAGGACCGAAGCATAGATAAAGTGGAAAGCATAGACAGGGTGACAGAGGAAGAACCCAAGAAACTAAATCAAGGTATATGGAATGTTTTTAAGTGTGTTAGGGTAGGATATATTGTAAAAAACTATCCAAGTTGTTCCAAGAGTCTGATTACCAAAATAAAATATAATAGGGCTCTGGAAATTCTGTTATCATCACTTCAATGTTTCAAGTGAAAAGTGTTTGATAGTATGGACATTACTACCTTAACCCCAGATATATTAAATATTATTGGCCTCAAAAACCTCTTAAATAAAGAGATAATGGGAGAGAATATGCTTTCACTACTACTACGGTAGAGCATGAAAATGAAATAGTGCAAGGTATAGTCATTCTTCAGTATAGATATGAAAATTACTTATTTTATTATACATCTTCACATTATTTTATATCAAAATTTTTTGGAAAGAATTTTTATTTACAACCTAAAATAATGGGTAATGAACAATTTTGAAAATAAATGGCTGAATGATGATATCATATATGATATATAACTCTTCTTTGATAGATTTTTGCGCGAAGACTCCCCCTATGAATCCAGTTCTTCTTCCTTTGGTTGAATTTAATGTGATTTGGGGAATGGATTAGCTATCCCTACATATATCACATATTCATTGTTGGGATAAAGAGATATGATTTCATATCCCCAACTATCCTATAATCTAGTATTGATGAAAGGATGATTATGATATCCATTTGGATGAAAATTATATAATATGGGTTATGATACCCAGAAATGAAGGACACATGGATCAAATGATTGGGGATGGAGTCAAAAATAATGACACGCCTATTCTACTAGATTATATAAATGTATTTATGGATGAACTTCCTAGACTTCCCTTTGTGCATGAGGTTGAGTTTTTAGAAGATATCATACTTATAACTATTACTATCTAAGATAGTCCTTATAAAATGTCCCTCTTTTAGTGGAAAGCATTAAAGAGTAAACTATAAGAAAATTTGGATAAGAGGTTTGCATACTCGAAAGATAAACTTTGGGGTGCACTATCTTCAATTGAGTGCAAGAAGATAATATATACTCAAGACAACATTCCACATATTTTATGGACCTTATGAATCTATTGTGATATAATTTGGGATTACAAATACTCCACTTTTCTTTATGGATTTAATGAATACTGTCTTTATATATTACCTTGATATTTTTTGTATTCATTTTTGATTTTATTATAACGTATTCTATGAGAAAGTAAGAACATTGAGATCATTTGGGATTTTTGATAATGACGTTAATAAAGTAAAAATTATATGCTATTTTTAGAAAGTGTGATTTGTTTTTTTAAAATAGTTTCATTATTAGGTAATATTATCACTAAAAATATATGTCAATGAAAAATCAAAGAAAAGTGTAATTGAAAAATGGACAAGACAAAACTCTATGATAAAGATCCAATGATTCCTTGGATTATAAAGATACTACCATTATTTTTTTAGAAACTTCTCACCATTATCCAATACACTAACTAAGTTGACCTGGAAAGGAGTGAAGTTCCTATAGATAATGGAATGTGAGGAAATATTTAGGGATATTAAGAATTGATTGGCCATTGTGCCTATTATTGCTCAAACATGCAGTGTGAAAGGGTTTGGGATATATAGTGATACTTATTCGAAGGTTTTATGATGTTTTGTTATGTAGATTGGAAGGTTATGTAACACGCCAATTAAATAATAATGAGAAGAAGTACCTAACAAATGATTTGGAGATGGAATCAGTAGTATTTGCATTGAAAATTTGGTGGCACCATCTATTTGGAAATAAGTGTTATATATATATACTGAAAATAAGATCATAATGTCAAGATTCAAAAAATGTTATCACAAATCATAAGAGATGCTAAGAACTAATCAAGGACTATGACTACTCAATATATTATAACCATGGGAAGGAACACAATGTGGTTGATTCCTTGAGTAGGAAGGATAATTATATCTTATCTATGACGTGGATTGAAAAAGATTCAACACCTAGGGATTTAGAATGGATGAATCTATAAATCATAAGTAAATGAGAAAAATGTTACATTTCCTAAATGATTTCTCAACTATCCATTAATGGTAAGGACAAAGAAGCCTAGAAAGATAATGTATGTCTAAAAAAGGTAGTGAGTATTCCAAACATCATCCTTGATAAATAAATAGTTATAAGATTTGGATCCAAGATATGTGTCCCATAAAAACCAAAATGGAATAAGGAACTTTTGGATGATGCCCATATCTCATCCTTCTCTATTCATCTAGGATGCATGATGATGTATAGAGATATAAAGGAAAACTTTTGTTGGGAAAATATGAAGGGAAAATAATGGAACAGACATCTTGATTCTTGGTATGCTATAAAGTTATGGTTAAATGAAAATTTTATAAGGGTATGTTGAAACCATTACCCATACACATATATAAATGGGAAAACATTCCTTGTATTTACTAATGGGAATCCCCAAAACATCCAAGGGCCATAATTCTATTTGGGTTATAGTGGATTACCATATTCAGAATATTTTCTCACCACCAAATAATATTTATCTCTTGAACAACTATCCTTGATATATATATATATATATATATATATATATATGTAAGAGAAATGGTAAGACTGTCTGGGGTGAAACTCTCAATTTTATAAGGGTATGTTGAAAAATTAACCATACACATATATAAATAGGAAAACATTTCATTGGATTTACTTATTGGGCTCCCCAAAACATCAAAGGGCCACAAAGCTATTTGGGTTATAGTGGATTACCTTATTCCTCACATTTTGTCACCATCAAATAATATTTATCTCTTGAACATCTCTCCTTGATATATATATATATTTATATATATATAAGAGAAATGGTAAGACTGTATGGCGTGACACTCTCCATTGAATGAGATCATGACCTAAGGATTACCTCAAGATTCTAAGAAAATTCTTATGAAATAATTACTGAGAGTTGAATTTCAACAATTCTTATTACCCTATGATTGATGATCAGTTGGGGGGACAACCCAAACTTTTGATGATATGCTTGGATCTTGTTTGATATAACTCAAAGAATGTTGGTATCAACACCTTCCATTGGTAGAGTTACCATATAAAAATAGTTTTCATTATATCATTTAGATGTCACCATACAAGGCTATGTATGGGAATAGATATAAGAATACAAAAAATTGATATGAATTTAGAGATAAGAAGATGATAACTCCTCATTATGTCGAATAAATGATATAGAATATTCAATCCATTCAGTGTAATATGAAACACATAACAAGACTAAATAAAATTTATATAGATAATAATTGATGAGATAAAGAAACCAGATCTTCTGTAAGTTTTATGATACATATATTTTTGTTGATTTATTTTTTAATTGAGGTAAATATTAATTGAGAATAAGTTTTAAGACCTTATATTCATTAATGTTGTAGGTTTATTGACAAGATATGATGTAAAATTATTTGTAATAAGAAATGTTTTGTTATTTTCTTTTTTATATAGCACTTTCTGGTGATTCAGAAGAAAAAATGAATTATGAAGGTGGAATATCAATGGGTAGAGTTCTAATAGAAGGAATTTCATTTTATGAAATATCACGATTGGAATCATCAATTCTGAAGTATGATGTTTCTTTGTTAGATTTAAAGTACACATTAATGTTTAAAAATGGTACTTTTTTAGACCTTATGGACGATGAAGGAGTTGAGAAGTTGTTTAGATTCAATGATAGGTTTTCTCATGTCTACATTATTTTGAGGTTATATGAATTATTATAATTGAAAGTGGATATAAATCAAATAGTGGATGTAGATCAAAGGTAAGGACATGTCAAAATTGTTTAAGTTAATATTTTGTTCACAAGTTATCTATTTACATTTGATATTTAATTTTTAATTTTGAATTAGTTTGTGGGAATTCCAAACAAAGTTATCAGCTGCTGAGGATTTTCAAATGCTACCTTGTGCAATTAGTAGTGTTCCGTGTTCGATTCCAGAGTTAAATACTTCAAATTGGAAGGAATTATTGGTATATGTTTGATAGATTTTTCCTTTATCTAAATCATTGAGGAAGACGATTTTCCAGTATAGCATTGAACATAGGTTTGATAATTAATATGTCAGTAATTTTCCTCAGAAGATTATTGTGTAATGAAAACATGAGATTTTCAAGTGTAATTTAAGATCATATGGCTTGGGGGACTCGAATCCATTTCATTGTATTAAAAATTTTCAAAATGATCATATACACTTAGCCCAGTATAGAGTAGAAATTAGTCACAAATCAAGGGAATCATTAGTGAAATCTATCATTTATGATGAGGAGAAGTCTAATGTGAAAAAATCTGCCAATGAAATTAATGATGGCTTGTATAGAGACTATGGTATATCACTTATATATTATCATGCATTAAGTTACAAGGAAAAAGAAGTTGGTGAAATATAGGGGTTCCCAAGTAGTCATATATGTTAATCCTTTATATATGCTATAGACTAATTAAAGTTGATCAGGAAATAGTAGTGTAGTGGGTATCATCAAAAAATGGTGGATTTGAAAATATATTCATTGCATATGGGTGTTGCATAAATGGTTTCTTATTAGGTTCTTTATCTGTGTGGTTTATGGATGGGTGTCACCATTTTTGTCATTACAAAGGTATCTTGTTGGTAGTGTAAGCATATGATACATATGACAAAATTTTTTGCATTGGAATATTATATTATTGGGGTGAATCATAGGATGACTGGAGGTGGGTTTTAAACAACATAAAATAAATTATAGGTTCTAATAAACTGGTTATTGTATCTGATCGGTATAATACAATTACAGTTGTGATTAAAACAATTTTTTCTTGTGGAGACAGAGATACATATTTTAACTATTATGTGAAAGAGAAATTTAGCACTGAAATTACATGATTATGTAGGGAATGGGAATAGGAACTAAGGAAATTGCATTGAAATTATTAGATGTCATTGGTTATTCTCGCTTGGTGTGTGATTTCAATGTTCCTATAACAAATTTGACAAGATTTTGACTATAATTTTCAATATGGGTTGAAAAGGACATAGATGATGATTGGTGGGAAATGTATTGATTTCCACACCATCGATGGAATCATTTTATAATGAATTTAGATAAATCATTCAATGCATGGAATTTGAAAGAGATGAGTCAAAATATTCATGTGTTGATTAATGAAAATCATGAGAAATTGAGTAAGAAATTTTTTAACACCAAGGAAGACATGAAAAAGTAGAGAAATGGAATTGGTCCTAATGTGGAGGAAAAATTGAAAATTAATGTGTTAAGGGATAAAAATTTGATAGTAGTGCAATATGAACAAATTTTTTTCTTAGTTCAGATTGGTTATATGGATATCACTATAAAACTAGGAAGTTAGGAATGCACCATTCATTCTTGGAAAATGAGTGGGATATCATGTTCTCATGATTGTGGAGCAATAAGAAAAGTACATGGTAACTTGTACAGATATATAGAAAATTGTAATCTTCTCAACACCCAACAGAATCCTAATCTTGGAGTTACGAATCCGATTGAGACTAATGACATGCCCAATTTGAATGCATTGACAAATAATGATTATATGGATGAATATTTTTTTCAAGAATTGAAGACTTCTCATCCACCTGGTTTAAAATATTGTAATTTTATTGAGTCTTAATTTCAAAATAATAAGTTGTAACATTTTTTCCGTTATAAAGAAGTTGGTCACACATGGAAAAGGTGTTGAAATCCAAATCCAACTTGATGTGGAAACTTTGAAAGGGTGGTGTTTTTGTGTATATTTCCAAATATTTTTCGAAACAAGGGTATGTTAGAGTGGGAAAGGAGGTAAATGTTAAAAGGAATGAAATATTTTCTGTATGGAGTTTTGGGGTTTTAGTCCCTTGAATTCTTTTTAATTTTGGTCATCTATTACATACAATGATATTGAGAAATGAAAAATCGCTGGTGTTTATAATTTAAATGATGCATTGTGGAAGATTTATGACATTATACCATATTAATAATTTAATAATGTTTAGATGGTATAAATTACCGATTTTAATGTTGAATTTATAGGTTTTAACCAACGTCTCCAGATTTTAACACAACTAATGCATGTTTTTTATTTGGTTTTCATGAAAAGTGAAATACAAATCTGTGAATTTTTCATATAGATTGAAATACATTTTTTATATTTGACTGTGTTGATATATACCAATGAAATGGTGGAAATGTATTTACTTCCATTGAAGATTTATCTTCATCATTGTAAAGATGTGGGTGACACACGAGAAGGTATAGAAATACAAATCCATGTTTATGTAGTCAACCTAATATGTTCTGAAACAAGGGAATGTTAGAGTAGACAAGGATGTAAATGTTAAGAGGAATGAAATATATTTTTTTTGTGCATTTATGGTGTTTATGTTCAATGATTTCTTTTTAATATTGGTCATATGTTACTTATAATGATGTTGAGCTATGAAAAATTAATATTTTTTATAATTTAATTGATGCATTGTTGAAGATGTATGAATTTCTAAAATATTAATCATTTCAACATTTTTAAATGGTATAAATTACATATTTTAACACCAAATTTCTAGGTTTTAAAATGGAGGCTCCATATGTTAACAGGCATGATTCATGTTTTTTTATTTGGTTTTCATGAAAAGTGATACAACAGACTATGAATTTTTCATATAGATTGTAACACTTTTTTATAGTTGAATGTGTTGATATATACTAATGAAATGGTGGAAATGTATTTTCTACCACCGAAGATTTGTCTTCATCACTGTAATGATATTGGCGACACATGAGAAGGTGTAGAAATCCCAATCCATGTATAATTTTGCTTCAAAATATGTTTTGAAATAAGTGAAAGTTAGTAAGGACAAGGATGTAAATTTTAAGAGGAATAAAATATGTTTCTTTGTGGAGTTTTGGTTTTTAAGTCCAATGAATTATTTTAAATGTTTTTCTTGTGTTACTTACAATGATGATGATCTATGTAAAATATTAGGTGTTTGAAATGTAATTGATACATTGTGGAAGATGTATGAATTATAACATATTAATCATTTCATCATGTTTAAATGGTATAAATTACATATTTTAACACTGAATTTCAATGTTTTAACACGAAGGATCCATATTTTAATAGAAATGATGCAGGTTTCTTGATTTGGTTTTCATGAAAAGTGAAATAACAGCCTTTTAATTTCACATAATAGACACTACATTATTGTAAATAAATTGACGACACTCTAGATTTAGTATACCATTGGTTCAAAAAAAACTAAAAATTGATAATACGATTGAGTATTCCATTGATTCAACAAATATAGTCACAATAGAACAAAACCAAATGCCCCCAAACATCAACCAAACTCTAGAAAATCACTTAAAATATTCTATACAAACATTTCCAAGAGAAATTCTTTTTTAGCTATAAAAATCCTCCAGAAACTTTTTCCTCCTTTCATTGCACCCATGATTCACCCACCACCATAGTAAATCAACCCTTTTTGTTTGAAGCTGAATCATCATATTTTTTTGAAAACATTCTATATATTAGGGAATATATATATAAGTGTAAAATAATTACATGAGTATAGTATTTAATCTTCTTAATGATGTACCATTATTACAAGTATCTAATCATATTAATTACACAATCATTACTGAAAAATATACCCACCCATTAGATAACATAACTATATTTTGAAAATAAAGTAGTGAGTAATTTTTTTCTACCAATTAGACTCCAACTGAACAGGTTCATACACAAATTCAAATTCAAATGGGAAAGAAAATTTCCATAATGAAATATGTCGCAACATGGCTATAATACTATCACCCTATATGAAAGTCAAATGATATAATAAATTAGTACATTCTAAATCAGTAACTATGTTTGTTAACCAAAAACCAAAAGATAACAAAGGGAAACTTAAGTACCAACAATACAAAAACTTTTTTATTTTGTTTATTAGTGGAATTTGTACCAATAGAGTTTAGAATAAGAAATTTATTTGTCTTTATGTCACAACAATTGTAAAACCAATGAAAATTTATCAACATTGGGAAAAACATGTCACTAGTTCGCTATGTTTTTTCCGAAAAGATTAGGTTTCACATAAATCAAAACATCATAAACTTTACACTCTTACTTGCAAGAAATTATCTTATCCTACAAATATATATTATCAAAAAATATAAAACATAATAAAAATGTGTTTTTTACATCAATATATACCAAAAATAACTACCATGAATAATGCATCAAATATGTTTCTAGTCATTGTTCTGAATGAATTCGGATCATTCAAAAGATTTCTTCTAATCATGGTCAAAATCTGCGATTCTAGCATTTTCATTCAAATGAAACTGATTATTTATCATAAAATAGTTGATTACAAAGGAATCATTTACTAACCTTGTTGTTGACCCCTTCCATAGGACCCAAACAACCACACTCATGTGCAGTCAAATAGTAATTATGTATCTAAAAAACAACTCTTAATTTAAATCGCAGCCCATAAGGATATGAAATAAATTTCAATACAATACCATTCATCAACATATGAATAAAATTACAACATACCATTTCTTACTAGCCACCATCCTTTCGGAGGTTCAAAACTCATAATCTATCCTTTTAGGGCTAGCTCTTCCTTTGATAGGCCATTGCACGTAGGGTGACCGTTTTTTTTGTCTTTTTCGATGTGATATCCCAGGAGCCATTCCAACAGATGGGTCTCCCAATGATGCTTCAAACACACGTTTATCCACATCATCTTTCGGATCCTCATTGATGTCTTCTACTCCCCCCTCTTCATTACTTTCTTCATCTCCCTATAACAAAGTTTACTCCTCTTCATCTTCCCTCACCTCCTCGGTTTCATCTACCACCTCCAATTGCTTTTTAATGACCTATATATTCTCCTCTAACTCTCCAGAAGACTCTATTTCTTCATCTACGATTGTTTGAAATATATCCACATGAGCAGTAGATCCTCCAAATAATAAATTGTCTTTAAATCGAAGGAGTTCATGCAGGTTCTCATAAACCCCTTTTATATATCCGTCATACAAAACCTTGATATACTATAATATATAATGAAGATAAATTTTAGTAACAAATAATAGAAATGAAGAATTAAAAGTATCTAACAACAATCTAGAAATAATTAACACAAAACATTCTAAATTTAACACTCAGGCTCCGATTTATAAATGAAAACTAACACTTTCTTCATCTTGTCATTAGAAAATCATTAAAAAAAACTTTATTTAAACTCAAATTAGAGCACCCATTAACCCTTTATGAAACTAAAGACTTCAGGTATCAATAAAAATCATTCCATAAATCAATTCAATAATAACCTAAACCTTCATAAGTTGCATAACAATTTGGGTATAAGAAAAATGGTATACAATTTCTTCAATTTCATATTAGTCATTTATTATTCGAAAACATCGATAAAATTATGATATCATTTATTTTATAAATGATAATAAATAATCATAAATCATATCATTGAAATAACATTGATAATTTCTTGATAAAAACATCATTGAAATTTATTCTAATACCTAGTGTTTATGGAAGTGTAATGATACATCGATTCAAACATTCCATGAAAAATCCTTTGGGAATTTAAAAAAATCCAATGAAAACATATTCGCAACAAAATGATAAACATCAAGGCATTTAACAACAACCTAATAGAAACAAACATAGATCATCTAGATTTTAACACTCTTCCTCCAGTGTTTTACACTATCCATTTATAAATGAAAACTAACACTTTCAAGAGGACATTTCAATGTAGGTACCACTAAAACCCCACAAGGTAACTCTATAATTTCAGGTTTTGACCACTATGATTGTACATCTAAAAACATGGAAATTTATACAAAGTATTATAAGGAATTTAACATTAACATACCAAAATTTGACACTGACTAACCAGAAATTCAAATTCAACCTCAAGGTTTTAACATTCGTTGTCAACAAGTTGTCTTTAATAGTGGGAGATTCAAACAAGAAGACTTTTAATTTAGCAGACAAGATACAAAAACTACAATACAGATGTTTAACACTCTCATTACCCATTTTAACATTTAATAATAATGAAATAATAATATAATGGCATCAAAAAGTATTACAAGTCCATTTCTAAGGAGGATTACAAGGAATTTTACATTAACCTACTAGAAAATAACACTGATCTACTAGAAACTAACTTTCCACATCTAGGATTTAATATTCGACATTGGCATGTTATCTTTAATAGTGAGAGATTCAAAAATGAATTATTTTAATTTAACTTCCAAGATACTAAAAAAATAGATTTTTAACACCCTCATTCCATGTTTTAACATTGAAAACCAATGAAATAAGAGAATAACGACTTCAAAAAAGGAACAATATAAACAATTTAACAACAATGTAACAAAAACAAACCAAAACCTTCCATATTTTAACACTCATCATATAGTGTTTGACACTATCCCTTAATAAATGAAAATTAACAATTTCGAGGGATAAATTCAACATAGGTAACACAAAAACCCCACATGGTAACTCTATATTTTCAGTTTTTTACCATAATGACTACAAATATAAACACATGACCATTTATAAAGAGGGTTAAAATGAATTTAGAATTAACCTACCAAAAATTAACCCTGATCTACCAGAAATTAACATTTAACATCCAGGTTTTAATAGTTAGTGTCCACATGTTATCGTTAATAGTGAGAGATTCAAACATAAAGACTTTTAATTTAATATCTCAAGTACTAACACTATAATAAAAATGCTTAAAACTATCATTACATGTTTTAACATTGAAAACAATTGAGATAATAATATAATGACATTAAAAATAAACAATGTAAAGAATTTAAAAATAATCCAACAGAAACTAACACAGAACTTCCAGATTTTAACACCCATCCACTGGTTTTTGACACTATCCATTAATAAATGAAAACTAACTCTATCAAGGGACCATTTCATTGTAGGTACAAATAAAACCCCACAGAGTAACTCTATATTTTCATGGTTTTACACTATGATTACACATCTAAACACATTGAAATTTTTAAATAGGATTACAGGACAATTAAGATTAACCAAACATAATTTAACACTGACCTACTAGAAATTAACTTTTAGCATCTATGTTTTAACATTAAACAGCCACATGTTATCTTTAAAAGTGGTAGATTCAAATATTAAACCTTTTAGTTTAACAACCCAAATACTAACACTAAAATATATATTTTTAACACTCTCATTACATGTTTTAAAATTGGAAACCAACAAAATAAGAATATAACAACACAAAAAAGGAACAATATAAATCATTTAAAAAAAATCTAATATAAAGTAATACATACCTTCTAGATTTCAACACTCAACCTATTTTTTTGACACTATCCATTAATAAATGAAAATTTACACTTTTAGGGGATCATTTTAATATAGGTACCAATAAAATCCCATATGGTAAATCTTTAATTTCAGGCTTTTACCACCATGATTGTTCATCTAGACACATTTTGACACTGTGCATGAACAAGTTAACATAAAAAAATATATTTTAAAACATCAATTTAAGATTTCAATAATATACTTTTTAATGGAATATTTCACGAATATAGAAATGAGGATAAAGTTTTTACCGAATGGGTGAACAAAGCCTGATTAGGCAGCCCTCTCCTGGATGAAGTATGAGGTGCATATAAGATGACTCTTTTTATTGTTTTTTAAAACATCACCTGCCATTGAAAAATTTACAAAATCATTCGGAATTCTGAAATCCCTCTAAAACCAAAATCTCTTCTAAAACCTTTTAAAATTTTCTTTTCGTGAAAAATTCCTTTTTCAAAACACATTAAAATCACAATAAACTAACACCATGATAAGGATATAAGAAAACAATTATACTTACCTAACTACTCAAGGATCAAGTTTGTGCTATCAATACATGAACATTAGTTAAAAATATGAATAATAAACTATAAAATACTCAAGATAAATCAAATAAATGTTACAAATAATGTATTTAGAAAAATACTGAAACCATTATTACTTTCAGTTAACAAATTTAAACCTCTATGAATCACATGAAAGCATGAGAATGAATGTGAACCTACATGCCTATTAATGATGCATTAACTCAATTGGTGTTCCCAATCATTACAATAATAAATACCATAAATCATAACACTAAAATCATGGGTATTACCCAAATATATTCCAAAATAGAAATCCTACCCACAAAAATGTAGAATCTCCACATACATGGGTTAGATACTTCCATGAATGAGTTATAAACTAAGTGTTAACAATATCATATCTTATGTATACAATTCCAAAATTGTTATTCAAAATAAAAAAACCCCTAACACCATATTTGTAATATCCCAACCTGAATAATTAGATCTTGGATAGACTGTCACCTAACCACATGTGCACCTCCCCATATGCAGGAGGTTTTCGACTAGTAGTGAAGACCTATGTGGAACTGTTGAGAGATTATTCCGTTAGTAAAAGATAATAATCAGAGTATACAATAGAAAAAATAATAAATAGACTAACATCAATAAAAATTAAAAATAAATAACAAGAACACCAACCGATGCTATAAAAATATGACATAAAATATCCATTTTAATAAGTCAATAGGTCCCCACATGTGGTAGATCGATGAATAATTAAAAAAATTTAAATATAAGTAAAGAGGTATCCCTGTAAAGGATCCTGGAGTCTATAGTAATATATACTTGACAAATTTTCTACTTTGGTAAAACTACCCTATGTAGGGACACTTCCCTTATCTCTAGTTAAAGGATTCTTTAAATGCACCAAAATATTTGTGTAGGGTGAGAGTATAAACCCTAGTTAAATACCACCAATGTATCATTAACATAATAAAAAGTTATAAATAAGTGTATCTGATGACAATAATGAAATTAAACAAATAAAAAATCACATGATGGGTCATCATACACTCACCAGGATTTAACAAACCCCATCCCCACCTCCTTAGGATCCATGCCAGAAGATAAGTTATGTGTCGTTTCCATAGATACCATAATAAACCGCAAGACCAATGAAATCCTAATAATAAGAAACAAGGCCATCATGCATTAGGTTAGGCCATAAGACCATCATGACCCACCAACTATCTCAGGTTTGGCCATAAGGCCATTATTCCAAACTTCTAACCTCCAATAAGGCCTCAAGGCAATCATTCCCCACCATCTTTCATTCAAGAACCCATTGTAATCAACATGTTTCACATAACACATAATCCCCCAATAATGTATTAACCATTCCATAAAGGTTCCAACTGTCACTTTGATACCAAATAGAAGAATTATATAGGCTACACACACACCCAAACACACACACACACACAGGCATATACAATCTATAAAAAGAAAGTATTGGGAAATATAGATGCACAACCATGCCAAGTCAAGTGTTTTCTCATGAATCACACATGGAGACACACATAGACACAAACATGTATTATGAAGAGAGGTATCATGAGTTAAACAGACACACAAACATGTACTGTAAATATTTGTCTCACATGCCGCACAAACACACACACAACCATGTCATTTTAAGATTGGTCTCATGGGAAAAACATACGTGAAAAAGTATTTCTTATCAATATAGGTCTCATGGGTCACACACACACACAGGTATTTCACATCAAGATAGGTCTCACAGGTTACACATATACATAGAAAATATTTTCATATCATACATTTATATATAATTTCCACATTATTTTAATAAACTTCCCACCTTAGTTGTATAGACGTCCAATGTCACGGTTCGCCACCCAAATCAATATCCAACACCAATGATCCATAGAACTATCCTCAAATCACTATATAAGGATTCAAGAGTGAACTTTTAAGAATAAGAACATGTTAAGGTTTAAAATTAGTTTAAAATTACCAAAAAAGATTCAAGATGGGGAATGGATCTAGAAGAAACAAGAATAATCAACACAAAACATGGTTTCCACCTTCCATTCCTCAATAATCTACAAGGAACCAAACTAGATCATGTCATAATTTCTTAATCTGGTAATGACTATATGTATATGGGGACTTCTCTAAGGATAATAGAGAATATCTAGAAATAATAATAATAATGGAGAAAAATGATTACATACCGTGAAATCCATAGTACCAATGTATCTTGATCTAATGAATTTGATCTCTTCAGGGAAAGAATTCATTAAAAACATCTACTAGAATTAAAAGGTTTTATATACCAAGGTGTAAGAGGAATAATGATTTGTTTTTTATAGTTTTGGAATAAAATAAATATTTTCACAACTTTTTTAATTTAATTTGAATAGTTTGGTCAAATGGTTTATCAAACCATGTGCAAACCATGTGAGTTTTACTTCTTATTTAAAGAGACCACCTTTTTTGGACAAAAGGTTTGTTTAACCACATTTAAACTATTAATTTTTTCGGTTTTGAGTCACATAGTTATTTAGAAAATTCATAACCACTATCCCTAACTATGTCCTGCCAAATTATCCTCTCCAATAGCATGGCCAATTGTGGAAAGATTAAAAATTTCTCTAGAACATTATCCTACTTACAGACCTCTATAAGCATCAAATACCACACATAAGTAACGAAATATGTTACCAAATAAAGTGAAAATCACTTTTTTTATGAAAGTCTAAAAATAAGCATAAATCACCTAGAAAATATGATGCCTTTACACACCAATAATTCATCCAGTGAAATCATGAACTCTATAACCACATATAAATTATTTTAATCCAAGATATTCATTAACCTTGGATATTTTTATTCCAAAAACTCAAGAACCCCACTGACACCCATTTCCAATACATTAAGATGGTGCAAAACTACACCTACTGATCCCAAAACACTGAACCCGTAACGACTAATAAATCTCTATGTATATGGTTCTCTCCACCATAAGGAAAAACCATAAAATGAGGATTTTACTTAATAATACCCCATCAAAAGAATCACATATTTACGTTTCATCATAAGTGATCCAATTCTAAAAACATCCAATCTCATACATAACTATGTTGGACTCACTAACTACCCATTCATTGAGACTGATCAACATAACCCTCACTAAATTATAATGACATAAAATTAAAATCCTAAAAAATGAAACATTTATTTTCTCATACTTTAAAAAATAAAAAAACCTCAACCTATATTCATCCAATGGTTCCTTTTTTGTAAACCCATTCAAATCACCGAACTCACACTAAAAATCATCTGAGTTTTCTTATAATGACCCCAGAATATGAGTATTTTTTCTAAAGAAACCATAAACCATGAAATATCTATTATAACTGGCCTTTTAATAAAAAAAGATACCATTTAGAAACCCATTTTGAAATAAATTTATAATATTTTTTCCTAATATTTCCTCAAAACTCATAAATCCCAACCATTTTACTCATTCCTTATGTCACTATATGAGTTTTATTTTCAAAAATTTGGTTTTCTCAAAATAAAAAACCTTCAAAAACCATTTTACCTTTTGGAAATGAAAAAATCTAATAATAAATCAATCAAAGAGGGACCCTAAAATATATATCAATTTAATTACTTTTTATAATTCATTTGATAGATAATCTAATAGATTATATGCTATTTTAATTATTAATGAATTTTGATGAGGTAACATGTCATATAACACCACCCATAGGAATGTGTAACATTCTCTAAACATTACATAATTATGATTTCTAAATAGTGTCACTATATCCAAGATAATCCCTATGACCAATCCTAAGTCCCATCCATCCTACATTGGGATTCTAGATCCAACATCTCATGCATACCGAAAGTTCCTAATTCCAAATAGTATACATCCATTAGTAATTTTGTTTTAAATTGAAACCATGTTATCTACTAGTGCCCATGATAAACCTAAAAATCCCCTATATCCTATCTCAATGCTTAACTGACACTTTCACAACCAAACACATTCCTTGAATTCACTTTTCAATATCTCGATCTGAATTTCTTGAATGAAAACCAAGTAGGGGAAATACATGACCTCAAGTGTGGATCCCTATACACGAGAGGTTATTTACTTGTTGTGAGGTCCTAAATAATTTATATGGAGACCATTCCCTCAAAATAATTTCCAAAGGTCCATTACCAAATCTATCAAAAGTTATAAATGCCCCAGCTATAAAAAAGACATATCCAAAATCTATAGACACAAATAAGGGATCCATGAGGTCCCTCATAATCTATAATATAACCAAATAAAAATATATATGATGTATCACTAATAGATATAGATGAAAAATTATAATATGAAAGTAGAGAAGACCATACAGTATAATAGGTACAGTAAAATAACTATAATAAAAATATACTATGGCCGCTGACCCAACTTAAAAAGTATATCCTATAGACACATTGAGATCTAACAATCTAATAGACCCAAAAAACGTGTATAACTCCAAGAAATTCCTAAAAATTAAATGAAACATAATGCCTTCCCACATACATTGAAAACCATTTTTTATACAATGGTATGGGTGAGTTCAATGACCTAGTGGGATTCCATCACCTGCCTCACTGTATTAAGTGTTGTTGTGTTCAAGTGGTTGTTCATTCAAATCTTGGGAGAGTGAGAGTTAGTTCTTAGTAATAAACACCCAATAGAAAACATAATAAAATATAAACATGAAATTCATAACTATTACCATATGAAAAAAAAACACACACAACCCAAAGAATCATGAAAAAATTAACCATCTTAGGATAGGTCACAATTTCAAAACATCGCTAACTTGTATATCCTCATGTACTAATGATTTAACCAATAGTGTATCCTATTTAAATAGTTAAAACCAAAGGATGACTCACTAAAAATTTAAAATCAGAGTCCCACATGACTTATAAATAACCTCACTACTCATAACTAAATAAAAATTGAAATATATTAAAAAATTGATCAATTAATAATCTCAATAATGGAAAATGAATGTGGGAACAACCATTAATAATACTATAAAATTGTCATGAAAACAAAGAAAATGTTTTCAAAAGGGTCCATGGAATAGAATTACATTAGAAAAATAATCCGATGATAATGAAAATGGGTAAAATAAAGAACATGAACCATCAATAAAAAATAAAAATCCCAACACTCATGAATTACCATAGCTTGTCTGCCTGATACTCATCAAAACTATCTATTAGAATACCTATAGAGTATAAACAGCTTGATATGATATATTACATTCCATATCATGTGTTAACTCCTACTACATAATTCTATTACTCCATACATTCACATTAATAACTCATATTATAAAACAAAACATCACAAAAATACAATTTCATTCCATGGACATGGTTTTACCTCAGATGGATCCTTGGGAAGAACTAGTTTAACATTATTATATGTGACATATCACCGCATGCTAAGTTTCATCCACCATCCCACTAAGTACCTTTTCATTTTCTTGTATATGTCTGGGCACCCATGGGGAAGAGCACATTTTGAGAAGGATGAATCCTAACTATACAAAAAAATAATGTATAAAAATAAAAAATCAATTAAATATGAGCTATTAGAGATGATAATTGATCCAAAATCATGTCCTAGTTTCCACCTCCGTTGGGCATCAATACACCATCAAGTGGTATATCACACAAATTTCACGACATCATTGTCTTAATTAGAAATCACTTTACCATGGAAATGGAATAAGATAAGGTTAGTCATAAGGGAAACATACCATTACCCAGTCTAAAATATAGAGGTGGTATCTCAAATATCCTCAGCACACATCTATATCTATACTAAGGATCACCAATTCACTAGGGCCACTACTCATGAAGTTGACCTATGATATAAATCAAGTAATAAAGGGAATAACTCCCAAATCAACCACTAAGACCATTAAAATGAATCTAATACAAGGAAGTAAGGAGGCTTGATCATCATCAAAATACTAGGACCTTCCTAGATACCAAGGGTGACCAACTCACCAATTTCTCAATCAACATTTAGTCTCATGCCCATACCACAATTATCCTATGGTTCTTAAAGACCTATTCCAAAAATAATACTTAATAGATTCTCAAACTAATCTACCGAACCAATTACTCAAAATAAGGTTTCAATTGTAGTTTCTATATTATCATACATTATCATGAAATAGAAGATAACAAAATAGGAAATAATCAAGAAGAATATATTTTTTTAAAAGGTTGGGGCCGAAGTCTCATTTTATTATTAAAGCAAATCAAAGACCTCTTTTAACTGGGTAGAGGGAGACCCATTAAATAGCTCGAAGGACCAGTGGGATTATAGCCCATTACATAGCCCGTAGGCCCATTTTTTTGGCCCAATTACCATTCTGTGAATAGTAACCGGGCTGCTACAATACTCGCACAGTACCGCCACTGCTATAGTGCCCTACCGCTGGTACTGCACCCCCCAATCTACAGCACCGCCGCTGATACAGTACCGCTACAGTACTGCTACAGTAACCTGTGCCAAATGGGTTTTGAACCCCCATTTTTCATGTAGGATTACAGGGTGCTTAGCATTAATCCAACCCCCAACTACAATCAAGAAGAATATATATAAATACATAATATTTAAAAAATAGGGAGTCACCTATATGGGGTCAAATAGACCAAAACATATCTCAAATAATTAATTCAATAATTTTATTTAAAATCCATGTCATATCCATTTTATGAATCATTTGAAAATGGAATGACATTCCAACATTACTCATTATAATACTTCATCCAAAATCACATGAAAATACTCTTCAAGAACCCCTCCTTTATTATGAATAAAATCATTTCAAAACCCTTCACTTTAAATAAAACTTTTATTTCGAAATTCCACTTAAAAAGCCCATTTTGAATGATATTAAAAAGAGAAATATCATTTACCCTTCATAAACCAACTCACACCACTTAAAAACCTCAAAATGGTCCACTAACACTCAGTTGACCAATGATACACCAATAAACCATTTAACATGCTATATAATCATTATTTACTGATAGGATACTGTGATCCGAACCCAAATTAAGGGAAAAATCACAAAAAATCATATAAACATGCTAATAATATCTATAGAGATAAAATATATGTTTCCTATGTTATTTCATAATGAATCCAGAGGGAGGGAATTGAGCTCAAAAATTCCACACTTTATATTTGAAAACAATCTTGAAAATATTATATATTGTTATGTAGACGAATAAAATATCATAGGATAATATCAATGGATATTTTATAGTGTTTTAGGGAAAAAATATCCAATGGTACACTCCACCAACACTCTCTTAGTGAGAGTAGTGATTTTCACAACATCCAATCCGTTACCTAGGGACTACCCAACTTGAGTACAAGTAGATGTCACGTGATAAAAATAAGAAGATTGATATTTCACTAAGTCCCTATTATAGGACATACAAAAACCTTTACCTATAGTCCTTACAAGGGGTTCACACTTACAAAAGAGGAAAATGATATTGAATAATAATATTCAATTAAGGTTGATAATTGAAATCAGCAACTGACCAATGATAGGTCATCTAGGTTAATGAATATTTTCATTATAGTAGCATGATGAAGAACTTCTAAAAGTAGAAATTATGTTTCTTGAATACAAAAGAGCAGTATTATTTTAGTATATTTATTCCTTTTATGTAGAAAATAGATAGTTGTAGCATGTATGAAGATGATGCAATGTGAAATAAAATTTCTATATTTTATATTCCTATTTTTTTTCTACAAATTATATTTCCTCATATGAAACTTCTTTTGAGGTCCCATAATTTATGTTCTTAGAGAAAATACATACTTCTCTAGAGTTAAATTTATTTTATTGTATAAAAAAAGTATGGAAACATAAATATGGTATCCATGTTAAAATTCTAAGAACATGAAAATTTTAGTGATGTCAACCATACCATATTTACATAGTTCAACATCAAGGATTCTAAAAATTACTTAATTTTCATTTATATACTCTAACAGTAATAAATATCTCAAGTAGCCACAAAACATATGGCAGAAATATTCTAAGCAGGAATAATACATATAGGTGTTCTTCACATAGGTGAAAATATATCCACATATCTAAAACTATGTATGTGATTGGTTCGCGTAGCCTAATCGGTAGAAGATAATATTACAGCAATAAAAATATTTTATATAAGTGATTTTGCATAGTTGAAAGAACCATGTAGCCCAAAACATTATGTATCTAATTTCTTGTATTCAATGTGATCACATAGCCAATTACATATAACTAAATTCATTACATATCAGATTATATGTTTCAAAATTATCTTTGAAGGCGATTTTGTGTAATTGAATTATTGACATAAGAAATTATATGTATTTGAAGTAACTATGTTGGGAAATTTTTCACAGATGATCTTCCCATGTAAGAGAATGTATGTAGGAAACCTCTATCAAATATATGAAATCATTTATATCGTTTCTCACATAAGAAATTTTTTATATAGATAAAATATCCACATAAGAGAATTTTTTTAGACTTAGAAACATTTTTGTTTAGGTAAACATTTACTCCAGTACGACAAATATAATTAAATCCTATTTAAACACATTTAAAGAGAGTTCTATTAGATCCATAGGAAGGGTTTTTGTGAGAATAAATGAATATGGTACATAGGATATGTTGGAATAAAATTAGTTGTCTGACAACACCAATATAAAATTCCAAAATTCGTAAGATACTTAGTAATATAAAGGAAACGTAACATGTAAAAAAATACATAAATCAATATTAAACTTTTTTCAAGACCATATAATCTAAAAAGTTCCTAATTAATCAATAAATAATTACACATAACTCATTTTTCCATCAAATATAAAATTCTATATTTTTAATAATTGATATAAAACTCAAGAGGTGGTGTAATGATTCCAAAAATACAATTAACAAGGTTTCATCCTCTCTGTAAATGCACCCAATATCATGGAATAATAAGTCCATAAATTATCAACTAAAATCGATGAATAATGTTTCCTGAAATCAATAAAATAAATATAGAAACTCATTAGGTGACATACCTGAAGATAAATGACACACAACATTGAAAAAAACCCTTTCTCAAGCATACTATAAGAATCACAAGTGAAATTCCCAACAATAGGAGCATGTAATGACTCATATTTTCTATATATTATTTATAAATATTATATGGAATATTTTTAAAATTAAGAACTAAAACGATGTGTGATTATGAGCCTCGGTATGCTCGTAATAAATGTTTGATATATAATAAATTTATTAAATAGAACATCTGCATGTTTTTTCTAAAAAAGTAGAGTAACTTCTAAAGGGGTTCTTAGATCATAGATTAAAGGACACTATTGAACTCAGATCATGTGGATTACCCTTGGAGTGACTTATCATTAGTCATTATGGGTTGTTTCTGGAAAAGTAATTATGGGAGTGGAAATGAATAAAGTAATTAAAATAAATTATTTTTATTTTGTTTTTTCCAACCAACCAATTGAATATTATTTAAATATACAATTATTGGGAAATCCCAAAGTTAAGCACATAACCCTAGAGACATCAGAGGACCATTGTAGAGGTCTATGGAGAATCCTCTCAAATGAATGATGAAAAATCATGGATTGATGATTGATGCACATCGATTTCAATAGATATTTGAAATGACGATGATGATGGGTCATTCTTCATCTGAGATCGAATGAAAATGAGGTAGGACGTGTGATTTAAATTTTTTAACACCATTCTTTATTTATACGTTGAACATGAATCAATCAAAAAAAATGGATACATGGATCATACATATAGAAGTATCAGATTATTTGAGAGGTTTTTGAGGGCAGGATTATCTTTGGGATTCAATTTCATCATTTCTCCTTCTAAAAGAAATGGATTGAGATCAGCATGAACATCATTCAATTTCTATTCCTTTTGATTGATTTTAACATTCCTCACCCCATTAATTATTCATTATGGGAATAATTTTTTAGGCCTATAGAATGATAAATTTCAATCAATCAATCATTACACACATGTTTCCGAGAACAATGATCTAAAATTATAGATCTGGGATTTGAAAAACATTAAAGAGGTGTGATAGTAGGAACAAAAAAATTTATACAAATAATGATTCTTGCTTTTTATTCTTTGGAAATCTTGAAAAAATGATCAATGGATCCATTTTTTGAATGGATTAGATAGATAAATAGGTTGTTCGAGCAACAGAATGTCTTATCTGAGATGATCCTAGGCTACCATTGTGATTGGAGATAGTTTCCAAGATGACGTTGACATAGGAACGAGTGGGAGGAAGAAGAAGGATTTTTGAAGAAACTGGGTGCACAAAGACTATAGTCCAGGTCTACATGGTGTTTAGTCGATTTGAATGACTTGACCTGTACCTGAATGAGTACAAAGAAACATGGTGGAGTACACAAGTTGTGTAAATGGTGTGTACTCACCCACAAGACATGTTCTGGATCAAGTACACAAGCTACCTCATGTTCTAGTACACATGAAAGGGTACATGGTCTGACACCTTATACCGAAACCTGGCTGGAGTACACGGGTGGGACCTTGGATATAGGGAAATAATGTGTAACCCCTATACACGCCTTTTAACATTCTTTTAAATAGACACATCTTTAATGACACATGTTATTTACACGTCTAGATATCATGGTACATGGGAACGATGTGTAACCTCTCTACATGAATTTAATCTTTCATATATGGATTATATTTATTTTCCTCCATATATTGGACAAACTTCATCAGGGTTCATTCCCATTATCATTTCCCTGAAGGGTGGTATCAATCATTTACGTTTTTTACGGTTCGTTCCTAAGACTTCCTAGATAGAGTTGTCGAAATCCCCCCCTAAGAGGCCAATATTGGGATCCTCTATTCATTTTCTTTCCCTAGGTAGAGTTCTGGGTATCGATGTGACTAATTGATCTAGGAATTGATCATATCATTAGAAAGTTAATCTAGAATGAGTTATTGGTATCACCTCATGGCCCTGGATGTGATCCTCATCTTTGTATCATATTATATTTTGATCTATCAGCATGTTTCATTCTCATGGTGAGACCCAATGAGTAGTACCTATTGGATGGATGTCATCAGAGCTATCTGGCTTAGCTGTGAATTCTCCTAGATGATTGATTCATGGAATTTTTATGCTATTATCCAAGGTTGGGTATACTATGGTTATGGCTTACCTCAAGACTATGTGTCTTTGTTTAGTATATCTCGATATTCTAGTTTTATGTTCTATAGACATATACCTATGTATAACTGACTATATTTCCTCTATTATATGCTCGGTCATTTCGAGGTGTCATAACGAGTATTGGTATACTCAACCCTATACTGGATTTTCCTACACGTGACATGTTTTTTTGAAAATGAATGAACTTTTGAAAAAGTCATATGTGAATAAGGACTAGATAATGATTAGTGTTTTCGGGCATGACGAGTTGTGTTTTTGGGATTTTAGATAGTAGTATGAGTAAGTTTACATTTAGGTTGGACATTTTTTAAAAAACTCTTTATGGTGGGAGTTTATTTGGCCCTGTTTACTTTTTGTACATCCTGTCATGTTCTGGTTATGGGATATCGGTGTATGCATGCATTGGTTGTTCTGTTGTTTTTAATGTTCATCATTTTGTGGTATTGGAGATGTGTTCATGTGTACAGGTACATATAAAATTCCTCCCATTCTAGTGATATTCCTACTTGTTTCTAGTCACCAACCCATAGCCCATTATAGATAGTCTTGGGGATTCGTGGAATGGGACCCATTGGGACAAGTCTTAACAGAGTGGTATCAGAGTGGCCAGTTTTACTTTAGGACCAGGAGTATGTGAGATTGGTATGGGGAAATAGTGTTATGTGTTTTGATTTTATATTTCAGTCTTGGGAACTTAATGTTGGTTAGGATTCTGACATATCTATACACTAGGACTCTGATAACATGATTTTTCGACTACGTACAAGATAAATCTTTTTTCAGGGGAAATAATGGCTCGTGCATCATATAGGAAAGGGTTGTGATTTCTATATAGGTCTTGGTTTATATCTCTATATATAATCGTTTACTGTGGTACATATTGTTTATTTTCTAGATGCATCTATAGCGTATGATATATAAGATTTAGCATGATGATCATGAGGACGATCCCCTTTGTGATAAGGCTTCTATACAAGGACCAGCTACAGATATGTTACCTCCTGGTGGTAAACCCACCATACCACAAGTAGGGTAGCACACGACACCCACAATACCATTGGATGAGGAGTGTAGACTGAGTGTGCATTATGAGTTTCAGAAATATAGACCCATCATGTTCTGAAGAGAAACCACAGGTGGCTGAGGACTAGCTTTATAAGGCCTCACCCTTAAACCTTACTTAATCTTGAGTTATTATAAGATTACACGTTGAGGATCTTTTCAGGTTTAGAGTTTTAGAGAATTAGATCATAAAACTTGCATTACATTCCACATTTAAACAAAGTGGTTACATAAAATATAGTATTCATTTTTCCCAACAACGGAAACATATTTAAAATAAAATATGGATTCTTTCTTGAAACTTCCTTGACACTATCATCATATCATGTACCTTTCCCTTGACCTATGAAAAATATTTCAAAAACATGGGATGAGCATAAAAATCTCAGTAAGGGATATAAAAAATATGGAAAGGAAACATGAGTTCATATATACATAAGAATGAAATCATACTTTACCCATAAAACATAGGCACTTTAACATACCTCATCAAATCATGAATAAATAATAGAAATCGTAAGACATAAAAGGTAACTTGAGGCACTCATAACATTCTTACGTAGGGAGTAACCCTCTTGGTTACGTTTGGAATACCCACCACAGTATATTACCTAAATCTCTTCGGAGAAATCTTAACGTTTCACTCCTTCGCATTACCCAATGCATTGGAGTTCTATATCGGGCTCACCTGCCCTTAGTTTATCACGGAACCACCCTTCTTCATAACAATGCCCAAGAACCATAACATAATCGCACCACATAATACATGCATAAAGGAAACATAACATTTCCATATTTCAATCACAAGATATCAATAAAACACATTGATATAAAAAACCTTATGAAAACCATTTTCAATACCAAAATAAAAGAAAATTAAAACATGGTATTTATTTTTCTTTTAAAAAAAGGTATGGCTTGTAGAGGAAGCTGAAACTCAAATAATGGTCACAGTGGCAGAGAAGTCGTTGTCACCGCATACGTACGACAAAAACAATCCCTTTTGTCCTTTAGTAAAACGGTTTGTATAAAAAAGATTCCTTTCGGATAAACGTAAAAGTCAAAGGGGTTTATACACTGTATGAATGAAGGTTCTTTATAAAACAAAATATGCCTCAATGAAAGGAGATTGAGACGAAGTCCCATACAAAGACGATATCCTTGGATTAAGGATAAATCAATTACATAATTATGTGTGAAAAACTAATACACCAAATATAAGTGGATATTAAGTGTAAAAAAATCAGAGGTTATTCACACATATTCATAGAACGACATATTCAAGTAGTACAATCTTATCCCAAATAATCAAAATTGGGTTAAGAAGTTCCCTTGCCAAAATTTGACAGCCTAACGACGTCACTACAAAATTCAGAAAATGAGTTGATAAGAGGTAAAAAGGGTATCTGATCACTTGGACATAAAATTTCAATCACTAAGGATATAGAATAACATATCCCAACATAATGTTATGTGAATTAAAAAACATAACAAAAGAAGTCTTTTAAGAAGAGGAGGGTGAAAGGTTCCCTTACCGACATGGGTATCATTCGAAACATACACCCCGTGAAAGAAGGACAATACAACATTGATGTAAATACTCATAAATGAAAGTATATTACACAATGAGTAAAATAATGGTCAGTACATACACCACTCAAAGGAAATTGTGGAAAATGTAGCATAAATCTCACGGGAATAAAAGTGAGATGAAAAATCCCTTACGAAAACTCCGCAACCTAACGACGCCACTTAAAACATCCAAAAATGGATTGATGAGATCAAATAGGGTCTCTCATCATATTACAATAAAATGTACAGAAAGAGGAATATAAAAGAACACCCCCCATCATAACAAAGATGAGCTTAAAAGAAGTGACATAAAGGAGAGTACTTAAAAAGAAAGAGAGAGGTTAGATCTCTTACGAAAATTCGGCAGCCTAACAGCGCCCCTCAAAACATCCAAAATGGATTGATGAGAGAGAATAGGGTATATCATCATATGAAAATAAATATTATAGTAATATTAATATAAAAAACATCCCAATCACAAGAAAGATGAGCTTAAAAGGAATGACATAAAATAGTGTACTTAAAAAGAAAGAGAGGAGTATGATCCCTTACCTTAAGTCCAACTTGTCTTGTTCATTTCTTTATACTCCTGAATAATAAAATTTAGTCAATTTATAATTTCGTAATGAACTCCTATAAATATTATTATTCAGTTCATATCACATATTTTAATGTTATAATAATTGGTTAATAATATGAGTTCATATCAGACATTTTTGTCGATGTTTGGTACATGTGTCAAAAATTGAACTTGTTGGAAAATAATTTTCCATGTAGTTATAGGTACATCTTATCCAGAATAGTATTTCTGTTTTAAATATCATATATATCCCTTATATATTCATTTTATAATATTCCGTAGCATTTGGAGATAAAAATTAAAAGCACCATTCATGGAGACGGTAGGCCGTACGTACGCATGAACGCTACTTTCATTTTTGTCATATTAATGGAATTAAAACAAAATGAGAGATATATATATGTTATAATTCCAGAATTATATCCATAATTTAGATGTAATATATTACATATATATCCATTATATATATGTACTTATAATAGTTCATAACATTTTGAGATAAGAAATGAAATGTACCGTTCATGGAGACGGTAAGCCGAACGTACGCATGAACGCTTCTTCCATTTCTATTTCATATTTAATGGAATTAAAACATAATGATACATAATAGTATTTTAATTCAAGTATGGTATCATATATAATATCATTAAATATATCCTTTATACGTAACACATATGGTATTAACGAATCAAATCATTTTGAGGGGGCAGTAGTCCGCACTTCCTTAAATTAAGATATCACGTTTAGCCATAATGGAAACCATAAAGGTATGACAAAAATGAAAAAAATACAGAAGCTTAAGTAAAAAAATAAAAATATTATATATCATATATAAATATAGTGTCATCTTAATGGCCACCTTTGAAGGTGTTAGAATAATGTTGAACAATCATCGTTTCGTGAGGCAGAAATTCACCATCCACAGAAACATTATGTTCTTTAACCATTAGATGTAGGTGTGTGTAAGTGTAGCTTGAATAATTCTTATAAAAAAATCCTAGTATATTTAAGATACTGTATTTGTTACAAAATAAATTAATAAAAAGAGTTTAGGGGGTTGGAGAAGCAAAATAAAACAAAAGGACTCAAGTGAAGACATTACCTTAAAATCGGGTATCTCCCTTTGGTTTGAGCTCAAAGGCTTCCTTGAGAAGAATTCTGCCCAATATGAGGCTTCAAGGAGTTATAGAGGGATTTGGAGAGATAAAATGGTAAGGGTTTGGCCGATCCAAAGGCCTTGGAAGTGCGGGTAAGGAGGTAGAGGTGGGGGCCTTTTATAAGAGGAGAGGAGGGGCACTCTTGGAAAGTAAAGAAATGTTACTTTATTGTAGAATGATATTCGTATTTTAATGGTCCCACATTAATGTGTTTCGAGGATAAGGTGATAAGGGTTCGAAATCAACCAATACAATAGGTTTTGTACATGTGTAGGTCTTAGATTTTTCATTATCTTTCCATTTTATTTAAATCGTTAAATAATGAGGTCATCGCTGCATCATCATGATGTCATGAATAATTTAATTTATTTAATGTCTAAAAATTATAAAAAAATAATATGATGTAGGAAATATTTTTATATTTCCAATTACTATTTATAGTCAAAAATCATACTTTTATAACTCCATGTCAAAATTGTTTTAGTAAAACATCTCATGTTTGTGTCATTTTTACTTTAACATTAAATAAAATGGTATTTATGTCATTTTCAAATCAAATTGGATCCATGGGGTATCCAAGTTGACCCATGGATTGTATTGGTCGGCCATGACACATCCAATGAGGGTAGGAGATGTTTCTAGGTCATTTAATTTTATTAAAACATTATTCTTACCTTAAACTACACTAATTGCCTCTAATCGCGATTAAAAACTTAATAAGTTACTATTCACCAAAAAATTATTCTAACCCCATTGAACCACATTTTACTTCTTAATGACAACCGTGTATGTCGGATTTTTGAAATTCAAAACACAAAGATGGAAAATTTTCATTTAAAAGGAAAAATCAGTTTTTATAAGTACCACTTAGTGGTTTCACTATTCATCAAAAATTGAAGTTTTTCAGAAAATTACCAAAAATTCACCCAAATCTATATTTGATATTTCGAATTCAAAAATGATGTCTATTTTACAAAATTCAAAACATATAAGTTTAATTAATTAATTTAATAATTAATTCCTGCTGTCAAAACAAATAGCGTGTTTTTATGAAACAAAATATATCAAAAGATTGACACTAGTTTAAGTCAGATTTCAAAGTGAAATTAATTCCAATGACCACTATTTGATTAAATGGTAAAAATATATTCTAATTTCACTTTAAAACCAATTAAAAAGATAATCTAATAATATAAATAAATTAGATTTAGAAGTGGTTTTGAATTAAAATACAACATTTTACACTATTCATTAAAAATTGAACTTTTTCGGAAAAATACCAAAAATTTACACAAAGTAAATTTTGATGTCCCGATTATAAAGAAGTTTTTTATTTTTTCAAATATAACACATAAAATTTTTAAAAAGTGGATTTAAAAGAGGTTCGCCATCGAAAGGCGGTTAATCGTCCTTTTAAAGAATATTAGAATGTTTATGCTTAAAAATTGGATTCATTCACATTTTTAATCCTCTAACATTTATTGTCAGGAGTAAAAATATTTTATAAACATATATAATCATTTTTAGTTAGTTTTGTTCATTCCCTCCATTATAACGGTTATGCGTTAACTACCATTTATTATTAGAGTGCAACGTAAGATTCTTAAGAAACTCGTTGTTGCGTGTTGGGTACGCCATCGAGCATAGCATCCCCTTTAAAGTTATATTAATATTTTATTCACAAATATGGATAATTATATAGATTTCATATTCTTTATTTACCTGGGGTGTTAAATCCTTCCCCCCTTTTGGGAATTGTGTCCTCGCAATTTTAAAATTGGGCTTGAAAACTTCATTGAAAATCCCACATCATAACAAGAGTCAGTAAAACAATCACTTTAAAATAAAGAAAGAGAAGTACGGAGGTCACCCGAGTTAACCCATACGAGGATTCCATGTAGGAAAACATGGACATGGAGGAGAAAACATAGGGTCGTGTTCTGATGGAGAGTGATAGTAAACATGCCTAGGAGAAAGTTAACCATAAGAAAATCACAAACTTGTGATGGGTTAAATGGTATTCGATTCCCCAGTAGGAAAAGTTAACAGAAAACATTTTTGTTTTAAGTTACTTTTTATTGAGGAATTTATTCATAAGGAAACATAATCACTTATCATATTGACTTTCAAATTTTATTAGATTCCTTACACAAACTCATCTTTTCTCTAAAAGACGAGTATTTAGGAAGAATTGTTCACATTAAGAGTACTATAATCAACTTCTAGAGGATCACCTAATCCAAAAAAGAGAACTATATACTTCCCATATCTTTAGACCTTAACCAAAACCAAAACCAAAAAGGTTAGTACAATATCAGATAATACACAAAAAGGATAATCCTTTTTAAAAAGAAAATCTATTCTTAATCTCCAAAATTTGTCAAACAAAACCCAAAGTTCAACGAGGACCATTTGATAAACAACTTGTCCATAAAATTCTTCAAAGTAAACCAAACTAAGATTGAAACCCAAATATTTTAAGGATTTAGTCACATAGTCTTCCAAGGTACAGATTAACTTTTATCTCCAAATAACATCAGTTGCTCTTAAATTCTCATATTGAAAAGTAATTAACCTAATCACATATCCTCAATGATAGGTTAATAATTTCCATAGATAACCCAAAATAAACATACTCTTGATTCCTAAAATCATCTAACTAAAATGAATTAGTCAAACTAACCAAGGACTTCACATAGTCCAGTGGTAGGCGATAAATACCAGTCGCACTTTGGTTGTGGGTTCGATTCACGCAGCTTTGTCCGACGCGGCGGGTATCCGTGTTCTCCTTTTTCCAAAACTATATAATTCTTAAAACATTCCCCAAAATGAGATAAATTCTTCATAAATAATCATAACATATTTTAACCTCAAGTTTATCTCATGCCTTTCATTTTCCATCATAACATATATTAACCCATAATTACCTCAAAAGTAAGGATCATATAAACTCTAATGGTTACCTTTATAATTATTACCTGAACTTCCACATAGATTGGTAATCTCGTACATGATGCATTACAGATCATACCAAGATTCAAGTGGTTGATCATGACTCCTTGATAGATGGTTTAGAACAACCACGAGTTTCCTCATTGAATCCCCCATTTTATCTAGTATCTTAATCAGAGAACCACTACCATTTCCTTCAAACCTGTTGTCTCTTTGGTGCCTACTAGATCCATCCATTCACTAAAAACAGAAATGTCAGTGTGAGTATATCAACAAAACCATCATGTATTAATGAGGAAGATAAACACTAAGACATACTTACTCATTCACTTTATCTAAAACTAGGACTCTTTCTAAAATCCTAACCATTATGGTAATGTCACTTGTGTTAGAGAATACCTTAACCTCTAAAGTTATCTAAAACGACCTTTGATACCAACTATAAGGCCCCACCCTTAAACCTTACTTAATCTTGAGTTATTACAGGATTACACATTGAGGATCTTTTCAGGTTTAGAGTTTTAGAGAATTAGATCATAAAACATGCATTACATTCCACATTTAAACAAAGTGGTTACATAAAAGATAGTATTCATTTTTCCCATCAACGGAAACATATTTAAAATAAAACATGGATTCTTTCTTGACACTTCCTTGACACTATCATCATATCATGTACCTTTCCCTTGACCTGTGAAACACATTTCAAAAACTTGGGATGAGCATAAAAAGCTCAGTAAGGGATATAAAAAATATAGAAAGGAAACATGAGTTCATATATAAATAAGAATGAAATCATACTTTTCCCATAAAACATAGGCACTTTATCATACCTCATCAAATCATGAATAAATCATAGAAATTATAAGACATAAAAGGTAACTTGAGGCATTCATAACATTCTTACGTAGGGAGTAACCCTCTTGGTTACGTTTGGAATACCCACTATAGTATATTCCCTAAATCTCTTCGGAGAAACCTTAACTTTTCACTCCTTCACGTTACCCAATGCATTGGAGAGCTATATCGCGCTCACCCACCCTTAGTTTATCACAGAACCACCCGTCTTCATAACAATTCCCAATAACCATAACATAATTGTACCACATAATACATGCATAAAGGAAACATAACATTTCCAAATTTCAATAACAAGATATCAATATAACACATTGATATAGAAAACCTTATGAAAACCATTTTCAATACCAAAATAAAAGAAAAGTAAAACATGGTATTTATTTTTCTTTAAAAAAATGTATGGCTTGTAGAGGAAGCCGAAACTCAAATAATGGTCACGACGGCGGAGAAGTCATTGTCACCGCATACGTACGACAAAAACATTCCCTTTTGTCGTTTAGTAAAACACTTTGTATAAAAAACATTCATTTAGGATAAATTTAAAAATAAAAGGGGTTTATACACTGTATAAAATAAGGTTGTGTATAAAACAAAATATGCCTCAATGAAAGGAGATTGAGACAAAGTCCCATACAAAGACGATATCCTTGGATTCCGGATAAATAAATTACATAATTATGTGTGACAAACTAATACACCAAATATAAGTGGATGTTTAGTGTAAAACAATCCGAGGTTATTCACACATATTCATAGAATGACATATTCAAGGAGTACAAGCCTATCCCAATGAATCAAAATTGGGTTAAGATGTTCCCATGCAAAAATTTGACAGCCTAACGGCGTCACTACAAAATTCAGAAAATGAGTTCATGAGAGATAAAAAGGGTATCTCTTCACGTGGAAATAAAATTTAAATCACTAATGATATATAAGAACATATCCCAACATAATGTTATGGGAATTAAAATACATAACAAAATAATTCTTTTAAGAAGAGGTGGGTGAAAGGTTCCCTTACCGACATGGGTATCTTTCGAAACATACACCCCGTGAAAGAAGGAAAATACAACATTGATGTAAATACTCATAAATGAAATTATATTACAAAATGAGTAAAATAATGGTCAGTACGTAAAACACTCAAAGGAAATTGTGGAAAATGTAGCATAAATCTCACGGGAATAAAAGTGAGATGAAAAATCCCTTACCAAAAATCGGCATCCTAACAACGCCACTTAAAACATCCAAAAATGGATTGATGGGATCAAATAGGGTCTCTCATCATATTAAAATAAAATGTAAAGAAAGAGTAATATAAAATAACATCCCCCATCATAACAAATATGAGCTTAAAAGAAGTGAAATAAATGAGAGTACTTAAAAAGAAAGAGAGAGGTTAGATCTCTTACGAAAATTCGGCAGCCTAACAGCGCCACTCAAAACATCCAAAATGGATTGATGAGAGAGAATAGGGTCTCTCATCATATGAAAATAAAAATTACAATAATAGTAATATGAAATAACATACCAATCACAAGAAATATGAGCTTAAAAGGAATTACATAAAAGAGTGTACTTAAAAAGAAAGAGAGGAGTAGGATCCCTTACCTTAAGTCCAACTTGTCTTGTTCGTTTCATTATATTCCTAAATAATAAACTTTGGTGAATTTATAATTGCTTAAGGACCTCCAATAAATATTATTATTCAGTTCATATCACATATTTTAATGTTATAATAATTGGTTAGTAATATGAGTTCATATCAGACGTTTTTGTCGATGTTTGGAACATGAATCAAAAATTGAACTTGTTGGAAAATAATTTTCCATGTAGTTATAGGTACATCATATCCAGAATAGTATTGATGTTTTAAATATAAAATATATCCATTTTATATTCATTTTATACTACTCCTTAGCATTTGGAGATAAATATTAAAAGCACCGTTCATGGAGACGGTAGGCCGTACGTTCGCATGAATGCTACTTTCATTTTTGTCATATTAATGGAATTAAAACAAAACATGAGATATATATATATGTTATAACTCCAGAATTATATCCATAATTTAGATGTAATATATTACATATATATCCATTATATATATGTACTTATAATAGTTCATAATATTTTTAGATAAGAAATGAAATATACCGTTCATGGAGACGGTAAGCCGTACGTACGCATGAACGCTTCTTCCATTTCTATTTCATATTTAATGGAATTAAAACATAATGATACATAATAGTATTTTAATTCCAGTATGGTATTATATATAATATCATTAAATATATCCTTTATACATACCACATATGGTATTAACGAATCAAATCACTTTGAGGGGGCGGTAGTCCGCACTTCCTTAAATGAAGATATCATGTTTACCCATAATGGAAATCATAAAGGTATGCCATAAATGAAAAAATACAGAAGATTAAGTAAAAAAATAAACATATTACATATCATATATAAATATAGTGTCATCTTAATGGCCACCTTTGAAGGTTTTAGAAGAATGTTGAACAATCATCGTTTCGTGAGACAGAAATTCACCATCCACAGAAATAGTATGTTATTTAACCATTAGATGTAGGTGTGTGTAAGTGTAGCTCGAATCCTTCTTATAACAACATCCTAGTATATTGAATATACTGTATCTGTTACAAAATAAATGAATAAAAAGAGTTTAGGGGGTTGGAGAAGAAAAATAAAACAAAAGGACTCAAGTGAAGACATTACCTTAAAATCGGGTAACTCCCTTTGGTTTGAGCTCAAAGGCTTCCTTGGGAGGACTTATGCCCAAAGTGCGGCTTCAAGGAGTTAGAGAGGGATTTGGAGAGAAAAAATGGGAAGGGTTTGGCCGAGCCAAAGGCTTTGGAAGTGCGGGTAAGGAGGTAGAGGTGGGGGACTTTTATTAGAGGAGAGGAGGGGCACTTTTGGAAGGTAAAGAAATGTTACTTTATTGTAGAATTATATTCGGATTTTAATGGTCCCACATTGATTTTTTTCTAGGATAAGGTGGTAAGGGTTAGAAATCAACCCATACAATAGGTTTTGGACATGTGTAGGTCTTAGATTTTACATTATCTTTCCATTTTATTTAAATCGTTAAATAATGAGGTCATCGTTGCATCATCATGATGTCACAAATAATTTTATTTATTTAATGTCTAAAAATTATAAAACAAATACTATGATGTAGTACATCTTTTTAGATTTCCAATGAATATTTATAGTCAAAAAACAGAATTGTATAACTCCATGTCAAAATTGTTTTTGTAAAACATCTCATGTTTGTGTCATTTTTACATTAACATTAAATAAAAATATATTTATGTCATTTTCAAATCAAAGTGGATCCATGGGGTCCCCAAGTTGACCCATGGATTTTCATGGTCGGCCATGACACATCCAATGAGGGTAGGACATGTGTCTAGGTCATTTCATTTTATTAAAACATTATTCTTACCTTAAACTACACTAATTACCTCTAATCGCGATTAAAAACTTAATAAGTTACTATTCACCAAAAAATTATTATAATCTCATTGAACCACATTTTACTTCTTAATGACAACCATGTATGTATGATTTTTGAAATTAAAAAAACAAAGATGGAAAATTTTCATTTAAACGGAATAATCAGTTTTTATAAGTACCACTTAGTGGTTTCACTATTCATCAAAAATTGAAGTTTTTCAGAAAATTACCAAAAATTCACCTAAAGCTATATTTGATATTTCAAATTCAAAAATGATTTCTATTTTACAAAATTCAAAACATATAAGTTGAATTAATTAATTTAATAATTAATTCCCACTGTCAAAACAAATAGCGTGTTTTTATGAAACAAAATATATCAAAAGATTGACACTAGTTTAAGTCAAATTTCAAAGTGAAATTAATTCCAATGACCACTATTTGATTAAATGGTAAAAATATATTGTAATTTCACTTTAAAACAAATTAAAAAGATAATCTAATCATATAAATAAATTAGATTAAAAAGAGGTTTTGAATTAAAATACAACATTTTTCAGTATTCATTAAAAATTGAACTTTTTCAGAAAAATACCAAACATTTACACAAAGTAAATTTTGATGTCCCTATTCTAAAGAAGATTTTTATTTTGTAAAATATAACACATAAAATTTTTAAAAAGTGGATTTAAAAGAGGTTCTCCATCGAAAAGCGGTTAATCGACCTTTAAAAAAATATTAGAATGGTTATGCTTAAAAATTGGATTCATTCGCATTTTTAATCTTCTAACATTTATTGTAAGGAGTAAAAATATTTTACAAACATATATACTCATTTTTTAGTTAGTTCTGTTCATTCCCACCATTACAACGGCTAGGCGTTAACTACCATTTATTATTAGAGTGCAACGTAAGATTCCCATGAAACTCGTTATTGCATGTTGGGTACGCCATCGAGCATAGAATACGCTTTAAAGTTATATTAATATTTTATTCACAAATATGGATAATTATAAAGATGTCATATTCGTTATTTACCTGGGGTGTTACAAGCTTAAGGTGGTGACATGTGTTTCCCATCTAGTAAGGACACCAGAAGATCAGATGTTTTTCATGGAAGTCATCATTATTATCATCTCTATAGGATGATGATGGGGTTTAGTTACCCTATCTTACAATGAGGAAACTCTTTTGTGGATATAGTTAGAGTGTCTCTTCAGAGATGAATTCTAACTAGCTATGTTTTGGGCTATGTGTATCCAGGAGTTTCTGCAGCTCCAACTAGGTATCATGATAGGGATCGAGTATTCATTGAGGTTTACAAACCCCTTCAGTCACTTAATGGATGTGATTAAATATTATTTCTTCTGGTATTGGAATTTCGAGTGAGGTATATGCAAATACATATGATCCAATGTTATTCCTCTATGCATTCCTACAATTTTTATGGTGATAGAGGAAGTTTTTTTGGTTGAGAGTTTCTTAACTAAGAAGTTATAGCCAGTAATTGTTAGAATTGGGAAATATGGAGTAGGGAACTTGGAAGAAGGGATTATATGTTAGTCTCAAAGACCTGGATCATAGATATGTTTTGGGAGTAGGTATTAGAATAAAAGATCTATTGTTCATGGATTATAGGGTGGGTCTAGTCCTCCTAGAGAGAGGCGATGATACTCATTTGACGACATGGTACATCTCACCCAATATTGTCTAACCTACTATACAGTTGATAGAGAAACCATAGATGGTCCACCCTGGAAAAGACAATGTAAAAAGTAGGTAGGTTTGTATGTTAGTAGATGTGCCAGAGGAGTTGGGAGAGTAGTAGGAGGTGGCCGACATTTTGACATATTACCACCACCACCCCAAGGCGGTCCATGCTCATCTTAAGGAGATAGAGGATAGGGGTAGGGATAGTTGGAAGCAGTCCAGGAATATGACGCAGGGGATCTTGGAATAATTTAAGGTACAAAATGTGTCTTTTCTACCTTATATACAATACTGATAGAAACAAGTTCTATTCATTCCATTCTTTCCACATATCTTGTTCGAGACTTAGAGATTTTGGTTGATTCGTTGACTCTACCCTTACGATTGGATACACCTACTGGGAAAAAATTGGTGATCACACACATATTCCAATAGTGAGACTTGACTCCTATAGGTGATATTTTTTGTTGGGATATCATGGTTGTATAACTGAGGCCTTAGGACATCATTCTTGGTTTGTATTTTTTTATCTACAATAGATTCCCATATTGATTGTTTTAGGCGAACGGTGTAGTGTTTCAGTAGTGATGGAAATGATTTCTCCTTTTTGGTGAAAAGAAAACCCATACAGTACATTTTGGACCCAAGTATTGGAGGGATTAGCAGATTACTCATCAGTTTGCTTGCCAGAGCATTGGTGCAGTTGATGTTATAAGTTTACAGTTTCGTACAGTGGTGGCAGACTATGAGGACATCATCCCCAATGATTTTCCATGTTTACCTCCCTATTGATATATAGACATAAACATTAATCTACACCCCAAGAAAACATTGATATCTTCTCTATCATATTGGGTGTATCCCATAGAGCTTCACAAGCTAAGGGTGTAGTTGGGGGAATTATAGAGGAAGAACATTTTTTGACCTAGTATTTCACCCATTTTAACCACATTTTTGTTTTCCAAAAAAAATATTGAAGTTTGAGGTTGTGTCTGGACTACTGGTTCTTGAATTAAGTGACGATAAAGAAAAAGTATCAACTACCGAGGAATGACGACCTCTTTGACCAGTTGGGATGGGCAAGATGGTTTTCAAAAATTTACCATAGATCAGGATATTACCAGCTACGAGTATGAAATAAGGATATAATGAAGACAAAATTTATATACCGCTACAGTCACAATGAGTATGTGGGGATTCCATTTTGAATAAAATACTCCCCATCTATGTTCATGCGACTCATGAATTGGATCTTCTAGAATTTCGTAGTCAAATTCATGGTAGTCTTCATCGATGATATCCTTCTGTAATCATCATCTAAGGAGGATTAGGTGAGATGCTTAAATATAGTAATGATATACTTCGAGAGAACCAACAATAATAAAAGTTCACAAAGGGCCAGTTCTGGATTTAGGTAGTGCACTTTCTTGGTCATGTTATCTCAGTAGATGGATTGGTAGTGGACCTGACCAAGGTCATGTTAGTGTTATCTTGGGAGCCACCCATGTGTGTGATGAAGTCGCAAAGCTTCCTCGGGTTGGAAGACTATTACGGGAGATTCATACATGATTTATCCAAGATATCAACACCCATGATATCTTTTACTCAAATGGGGTAACATTTGTTATGTATAGAGATTTGGCATTAGGATTTTTAGAAATTGAGGAAGAATGTGACAGGCTCTTCAATATTGAGTTTGGTCAAGAAGGGTGTCAAGTACATAGTGTTCTGTGATGCATTAGAAACTGTGCTTCTATGTGTCTTGATTTAGAGGAAGTGGTTATTTACTATGGTTCATTCCAATTGACACCACATTCGTAGAACTACATGCCTCATGATCTTGAGTTAGAAGTTGTAGTCTCCAATTTGATGGTGTGGAGGACCTACCTGATGGGAGATCATTTTATCATATAGTTAGATCATAAGAGTATAAATTATATCTTCTCTTAGAAGTATCTTAACATGAGATAGTGGTGATGGCTAGTGTTCCTTTAGGATTACGACATCAAAATTGTCTACACTCTTGGGTAGGAGAATGTAGTAGCACATGATCTCAACATCAGATCTTATTCAGAGTTATTGAGTGAGGCTTCAGAGCAGTTATCATTTGTGGATATATATGGAGAATATCACCTCTAGTAGATTTTTTTCACCCATCCACTATTATAGTGAGTCAGGGAGACACAACTTGGGGATACCTACAACTACTGGAAAGTTAAACTATACCAATGGTTGAGAACCATTAGTATAAAAGTGAAACCTATTGGTATAAAATATACCAATGGTTTGAAAAAACATTGTTTAGTCTGGCATAGGGATAAATATATACGAACAGTTTCTAAATAATTGTTGGAATATGATGAGAAAAATCACATCTTCCCAACGGTTACCCAGAAACATTGGAAAAAATGTATACAAAAAGTTTTAAACCATTGGTTTACAATGCATTCACTATTTTACCAATGGTTCGAAAACCGTTGCTATAATTTTTCTTCCAACAGTTTCAGGAAACCGTTGGTAAAATTCATATGTTCATTTATATACCAATAATTTTTTAACTATTGGTATACCATTCACATTTCTTTCACCCCTATACCATCTATTTATAACCGTGGGTATAATATTAAAATTTCTTTCAGCAGTATACCAACGGTTATAAACCGTTGCTATATCCTTAACCTATATTTCACAGAACATAACTCCCAAACAGTATGAAGAACCCAATACACATGTAGGAAAGCCAATTCACCTAATCCAATACACCACCACATAGAATCCAATATCACTTGTACATCGAATCCAATATACAGAACCCTCCAATATTGCATACACCATACTCCAATACACCTGAAAGAAATAAAATACACCATCCCACATAATCCAACATTGCATAAACCAGACTCCAAAATTGCATACATTGTGCAAACTACTTTCCATATTCACCAGAATATAAACCTTTTAGAATAGTCCTCATAGTCTTAGTAGTTACATTCCAAACCCTCACCTTTCACATTACTAAATTCTGAAACTGGGTAATAGCTGAATGTTTTCTCAATAATTATTCTCCTTAATTTGACCACAATGTTTCCTTAAATTATATCTCCAAAATCCTATTCCTTTGGGATAATGCACCACAGATTCTAGACAGATCTATCGGGATATTTTATAGTCCTTTTTTTCTTATATTTTTCTATTATATCAACAACATCACTTTCAGAAGAATAACCTTTTGACTAAACATACTAACTCTCTATCATAGTAGAACCAACATCCTTTAATTTCTAAAAATTATACTATAAAAAATCAATTTGAAAGCTATGTGTTTTAACACTATCATCAACAAACATTTATTTTATACCAAATCTAAAAAGGGTAAGTGATTCGGACCATCTTCCATGAATTCATTAGTATTTATCAAATAATATCCAAGTCACACAATGATTAATGGAACATACCTATTTAAAAAATAAATAAAAATAATTTTTCAAACCCAAACTCTTTAATAATAAAACTATTTTTTGGTTAACATTTTTTTTAGAAACATAAAAAATATCTAGACCTGGGGAACCCATTAGTCTTCCAACCAATCTCAAATTCTAAGTCCTGGTAATTTGGTCATCCAATAAACTATAACAAAGAAATGATACCACATTTTGAGGCTAGGTGGAGAATATCAATTTATGGAAGTTATATATTATAATTGATAAAACTACTACGATTTAACATTTGAGACTCAGTAGTTGATGCACTACATCAACACTCTAATCCACCCATGCTTCCAGTTTGGTCACCTTATTTTTCTTCCAAAAGTGCTTCCATTTGATGAAAATGAACATGAAATAAATAATGCATGATATAAAAGAAAAAAAGACCAACACTGGGAAATATTTTGTTTAGATGATAGTAATATTCTATTAGGGAGGGGGTGTGGGATGTCTGGGGGGGGGGGGGGGGCTCTACTTTTGGGGAGTTCAAGGGGAGGGGTCCAAGGGGGTAGGGGGTGTCCAGGTGGTGGGGTTGGGGAGTCCACTCGGGGGGGGGGGGGGTGTTGTCCATGGCGGTGGGGGTGTCTAGTGGGAACTGTCCAGGGGGTTGTAAAGGGGGTTGGGGGGGCTGTCCACGGGGTAGAGGTGTCCATGGGGGTGGGGTGGTGTCCAGGGGGGGGGGGGGCTTTCCAGGGGTTGGGGGGATGTTCAAGGGGTAGGGGTGTCCCAGGGGTGGGGTGGTTTCTAGGGGGTGGGGTGTCTAGGGGGTGGGGGTGTCCAAGGTGGTAGGGGGTTTTCGGGGGTGGGGGGGTATGGGGGTATGGGGGACTGAGGGGTGTCTAGGGGGATTTCCAGAGGGGTTTGGGGGGGGGGGGGGGTTGTCCACATGGGTGGGTGGTGTCTAGGGTTGGGGGTGTCTAGGGGGTGCAGGGGCAGTCCGGGGGGTTGGGGGCTATCCTAGGGGGTAGGGGTGTCTAGGTGGTGGAGTGGTGTCTGGGGAGTGTCTGGGGGGTGGGGTTGGGGGCTGTCGAAGGGGTAGGAGTGTCCAGGGAGTGGGGTGGTGTTTGAGGGGGGTGGGGGGGGGGGGTATCTAGGGGGTTGGGGGCTATCCAAGGGGGCATGGGGTATTGTCCAAGGGGGTAGGGTGTGTCCAGGGGGTGGGGGTGTCCAGGGGGTGGGGGTGGTAATATTGGGAATTACCTTTCTTAGAAACCTATAACGTTCCATAAGCATGCTATGATAACATAATTTAGTAACTATATTTAAACACTTAGGAAGATATTATTTATGATCTTTATTACCATCATTCATATATAGACTTTTCCATCATTTACTTCTTTCATTTCATTATAACTTTAAAAAAGGAAGTTATGATTGTGGTTAATCTTAAATATAATAACACATTTTTATATTCCATTTATCTAAAAATCACATAACATATTAAGGAATATAAACCATAAACATAAAGACACTTTATGAAATTAAAAACTAATATATATATTCTTCTATCATTCAATATACATAAATAAAACTTCCATACATCTAGCTTATAAATATACAATTGATAATAAAATATCGAAATTTTCTATAAACATAAAAATATCCAATTAAAATATGAATTCCAGTGGGGGTTTTCAGGGGTGGGGGTGTCCAGGGGTGGGGGGGCTATCTATGGGGTGGGGGGATTTCCAAGGGGGTAGGGGTGTCTGGTGGGTGGGGTGGTGTCTAGGGGGTGGGGGCTATCCATGGGGTTGGGGCTGTCCAAGGGGTGTAGGGGGTATCTAGGGGGAGGGGGTGTCTAGAGGAGTGGTGAATCAGTCACATCAAATCATCAAGTCAAGTATTATTATTTATAGACAAAGAAATACTGATACTGTGACCTACCTAATCACATATATACTAAAGCACAAAAAATCCTCTAACACCATCAAACATCAAATGTGAGTAATATCATTCAAAAATATAACAGATCAATCTGTCCCTCATCACCATCACTATCATCACCACCATCATCAGCCTCAGCCCCGTCCTCATCGTCATCCCCATCATCGTCATCTCCCTCCTCAATTCCCCCCTCCTTGCCCTTGTACTCCTCCTCGGCCTCATCCTCATCCCCCTCCTCGCCCTCATACTCCTCCTCCCCCTCCTCCTTGCCCTCATCCTCCACCTCATCCTACTCTTCACCATCATCTCGACCAACACTAGAACTCCCACCTGGTGCACCATATATAGGACACATTGATGACATATATTCATCACAAGCTGTGTTGGCCTCTGGTGAAAGTTTTGGATGCAAAACTTCCCTTAGTTTTTTGAATGTAGTGTTTTCCCTAGAAGATTGTATTTCCATCTCTGGGACTCGTTTTTCAGCATGTTCTGTCTATATATTAACTTACTGGAACTCTATGGAACTACAAC
>CAUJRU010002715.1:0-67287 GCA_963277665.1 Viscum album
ATATTCCTAATATTTGCCATCCTAACACCCAAAAAAATTAAAGGCCTTATCTGGTACCATTTTTTCACAATCTACATGAGTATTCCATCCAACCACGACCCTTGACATTGTCCATTCCTTGACCTAAAGGACATTCTGGATCCCCAATAGCTAAAAAAGAGTGTTGGGAATCATAATAAACTATGAGGTCCAGATTTCATCCCAAATACATGATCAAAATAAATAAACTGATCATACTGAAAACCATAAATAACTGAATTTCAAATAAATATATTGATTTGATTCAATTACAATAGCTCAACAATGAAGAAACTAAAAAAACGGGATCTAAAATACTCTACCATGATCCCCATGTGACCTCACGACCACCACCATCCAAAAGCCCAACCTTCTATGTGAGAATCTACACTATCAAATTACACCTGCAAAATAGCTTTGGTCTACCGACATCGAATGGTAAAAGTAGGGTGTGAGCTTAATAGCGTAATTGGAAACCACCATAGAATCCCTAAATATCATTTCCTAGAAATAGTGTAATAAAACTAATTTGTTATATATGTATAAAAATATTTTCTTTCATTTTCATAATTAAACATATCTTTCCCTATTCAAAACATTACATACCACATCATTATTTTCATTGAAAATATTACCATTTTAAAACCAGAAACCCAACAAAACTCCAAAATAGAACAAAACTATAATGTTTTTTAAATAAATAATAATTAAAATATGAAATATAAATTAAATGGAAATAAAATAGGAAATTACAAATATTAAAAAATTTAAAATTTGTAAACATCCATAGAGGAATCCCTGGATGTGCTTGGATGGGAACCACCTGCTAACGCAGGGTGAAGCCCCATAGTTTATAACCAGCTCACTACACTCAACTAACCAATGTAGTTCCACGGACCACCTATCCTCCCTGCTAATCTGGGGGTTACCAACCCATCTATTTGAGGTTGGTTATCGACCACCACTTGACCCCCTAAAATAATCTGATGGAACCCATGATAAATGTATATTTTGTATGTAGGAGGCTATTTAACGCATGACACACCATACCTAATGTCACTTCACTTACCAACCCAAACACAATCACCAAAAACATGTTATCCAATATAGTTAAGTTCCTCTATTGTGGTTCCCAATATATTTTACAATATCAATGGGGCCAACAGTATTTTCACCTCATTTAAACATCCCCCCTTTCTTTAATAACAAACTAGAGTTCCAAATGGGTCGTTGACTTTATACCCAACAATATATTTACCAAACCATTTCAAAACCATTTATAAAAAAATATAAACACCACATAAATAATAATATTCAAAAATGACACTACATTTCAAAATTCAACCAATTCTATGAAATAACTTCCCAAAAACCGGGTAAAGTATACAACCTTAAAAACATACCCAATAGTCCTTTAAGTCATACAGTCTCCCAAACCACATATAAATTCCAAAACATGTATATCATTTAATATTACACATAAATTTAATTTTATATATCACAAAAGGAAATAAGATACCATTTGGATACCAATGGACCATTTTAGAATTCAATGTTGATGGAAAACACTATTTGAAATACCTTCATCATTCTACTACCAATCCCTGACTACACTAAAGGCACACATGGATGTGCCAAAAACCAATGGATCATTCCAAAAGTCCATTAAAACACTATAACCATTACTTTTAATCACCAATTTCATTCAAAAACAAAACCATGAATTACACATAATAGAAAGAGGATAAATAATACTATTTTTAAATAATACAATGTGACTTCTTCCAAAATATTCACTACAACCATCAAGCCATAAAAATTACCAATTTTAACAAATAGTTATAAATATACATTTCAACCAGTTTAATAAAAGATTTATAATGGAAAAAACCTCTCAAATCATTCATGTTGTACATTTAATACACAATTTACATTTAATGGAACACATTTGGTGCACAAAGGCACAGGTAAAAATGATAAATCACATCAAATTCCATATTTAAAAAAATTATAACCTCAAAAAAACAAATCAATAACTAATCATATGCATTATAATGGCGTGAATCGTGATTAAAAAAATAATTGGAAGGACCCAAGAACCAATGAAATGCATCGGAATGGAAACACATGGAGACACCTACATTGTTGGTAAGAAAATGCAATGAAACTACATGGAAAGTTTTAAAAGGACCCAAAAAATTAACATAACACCCTATATACAATAAAATAACAACAGAAAATAAAACATAATCTTACAGGTTTGACGAAGAGTGAAAACACCATTAAGATGTGTCAGGATCGTGAGAGGAAAATGGGAGATGGATATGAAGAGGTGAAAGTTCGACAAAACAACTAAAACATGCATTAAAAATTTTAGGTTGAATCCATGGATAATGAGAGAAGGAGAAGTGTATAGGGGATCCCTTTGATCACCAAAAAGTAAAAATGGATGGGGCCCAAATTAGTGATGGAAATAAGTGAGAGTAAAAAATGAATTTTATGTTTTAAATTTTCTATACCAATCTCACAGTTCGACCACAGAGTTTCAAAACTGCATGCCAACAGTGCACCACTCAGTATCAATAAGGTTCACCCTGTATGGTCTAGCCACATGGTCTACATACCAGGCTAAACGTATCTGCAAAAAATCATCATAAACCTAAAAATAGGGGAGATATATTAGAATAACATATATGATAATCAAATTTAACTTCTTATTATCCATCCATGTCATGAGACATCACAAGGAGATATTATCCACATTTCACGACACTGATTTTGTATATAATTTGGATCATGAATATTCCAAGGGATGTGTTCTATAATGTCAAAAAAAATTTATCAGAGAATACTAGTCTGGTATTAGAGAGCCCATCAGACTCGCCATCATTACCATGTGATGTCCTCAAGACATGTCACCCAGATCAGATGGTGATGGTAGTACATGTCAGTTTTCTCTCATGATAACAACAGAGTATGTCAAAATAAGCCCCATAATTTCCAATCTACATTATTTCTAGATCCCAATAAATATAGTACACATGTTAGGGGGATCTTACTATTTTCTATATTCATTTCATCCTAGACCATGCACCACAATCCTAACATGTCACACTAACTCTTACTTCACCATTTAGGCCTTTCATCAATCTTTCACAATGACAGCTAGTAAAGTTAGCTAGATCATGTGATTCCCTATATGAATGTCAACCAATATCAAGATGGGCCACTAGGAAAATCCATTTAGTTGTTACGATGTACTCTGGATGAGCCATCATCGATCTGGAGATGCCCTCATAAACATGTTATGTAGTTCTTGTGATGTCCTCTAGAAAAGAAAGCCTTCATCATGTGATGGCCTCTAGAAATTTCATCTAGGTTATGTGAAATTCCATGGAAAATAAAAATTGATCATAAGAAATTCAATGGGAAAGTCCAAAATTAAATGAGACATATCTATTCAACCACCATCATTTTATAAATACAATCAGTGATTTCAGGTAGATGGTCAAGTAGGTTTGGAATACAGCTAGGAAAAGAAAGAAAGGAAATTGTAGTTTTTAGGAAACGATCCGTTGAACTACAAAGAATAGTATTATTTCTACAACAATGATAAATAGAAAACCTTACTATGGCCGAAGATCCATTTTATAACATCCAAATGGAAACCCCATCATATATGTCCTACAACAACATTTGGTGACATTGATCATTTTACACCCCTTATTTCATATATAGAGCATAGCTCACATGAGATAAGGGAGTTTCATTGGTCAAATCATTCAATTTAGGGAATCATTAATGACTTCCCCTTATCAGTAGTATAATATATCTACCTTAAAACTAAGGAAATCGTAGAATGAAATACCCTATAAGTGGTATAATATGATATTTCCAACAATAAGAGGGAAACCTCATTGTGTAACACCTGATCAAATTAAACTATAATAAATCTAATTAATATCATTACCTGGATATATAGGATATAATTATATTTACTAAGATCAAATGTTAAACCAATTTAGTTCATTTCACCTTATGTCTATGACATTTCCACCATTGTGTCCCAATCATTCCCATAGAATGATCACTATACCTCAACCATCAGCGTACTCAAAAGCCAAAAAAATTATGATTACTCTAATTCATACAATAATCAGGATATATTGGTCACCTTCCTATAGTTTTGTACATATGTTAATTAATTAATGGACAATCCCAGTACATTTATCCCATCGACCTATGTAGTGAGACTGGATACATGATATCCCTTATTAATCTCATCGAAATTATATCTTGAGGGTTTGGTAATTGAAATGGTTATTTCATTCACATCCAGAATATCCTCTAGATTGGGAAAGCATAGTATGTAATCCTTGAAGAGTGGCATGATTTTATAACTCAATATAAATAAATTATACTTGGGGAAGTCCCAAGGGTGTGAAGAAACCATGATAAGTCACAAGCCTACAATAACCAGGATACGTATGACATATCCATGAGACTGAATGTCAAATACCAAGTTCCTGAGAGGCTAGAAATGTGTCAACGCCACATGATGTTACATTTTACAAGTTCAGAGAACAATGAGGGATTATATTCCATCTATAATCATGATACCCCAGATTCCTCATAAGGGATGAATCCCATTATCAACATAATAAATTCCCCACTATAAGGAAGAAAGTTTTGAAATGATCCTATATTCTAAATAAACATATAACAACCACTTGAATGGTTAAATGTATTGAGAACCTATGTATTCATTTAGATAGACTCTCTAAAAGACTATATTTCATGTATAGAGTATATTCAACCTATATTCATTCCATGAGGGTAACATGTTGTCTATCAAGATTGTGGAAGAGTTTTTACAAATGGAAAATATTTTTGGGTAACTGGAAACGTTTCAGGATTAGGAACAGATTCATGAACATATCATAAATTGATTGCAGAGTCTCGGAGTAGGAAATAATTAGTCTTATAGGGTGTGATGAGTCATACATCCCATCTTATCAACCATCATAACTTCATAATTATCATTGGGTCTAAAACCCAAATAGATTACCTGCCAGTAGAAAGATTTTATGTAACCAGTTATGGATGTGGGTACTATTGGGAATTTCTATTAAAAATGTAAATGGTGAACCCACGTCAATGATTGTGAATGAAATTAAACCCCCAATAGTCAAAAATTGGGAAAAACTGAAATATTATCTGTTGTCATATTTTCCATCAAAACATAATTGTTGACCCTAACTTGAATCTCTCAAATAACATAATTATCAGCTAACTATTCTTAAGGCCTCATTTTCTACACATCATATAAAAAAATGGTGAACTAGATGTGAATATATCAAATAAAATAATGATTGGATTACCATGTCTCATGCCATGTTATTTCCACATCATTTATTATCATTGAAAATCACCAGATAAATAATTCAAATGATCTTCTATGTCTCGTGATCTTATTAAATAAGTCCATCTTTTTTTGAAATGACCACCAGATTTGAATTCTTGGATCAAAAAAATGTTGTTGATGCATGTATGATTTCTGACATATCATGCTTAATGGAACACTGATGGATAATCATGTTCGATGTTTTATTCATTACTATAGATACATTACTCACCAACAACACAATTCTCTGAAATTTCATTATCCAATGATAATTATAGATAATTAGTAGAAAATGAAACTCTTGTGGGCCTCATAATGAACTCACCCATAAAAATTATTCTACTTAAGGTGGATAATGAAATGTTGTGGGTAACCATATAGTGGTTTATTTGCTAAAATTTTAGGATTCTACAAGGTTATGAAAAAAATAAATCCAACATGTCTTCCTCATATTTGGAAAGCTATAATAAAGATAGTTGTACTCATTTCCATATCCAACTACCTTGGAGGATTATACATAAAGTGATAGAATATTCAAATTCATTATTTATTGAAGGTGGATCGGAGATTCAAATTAGGATCCCTTCTAGTTTATGGAAAAATAATGGTTCTCCTATAAATTTTCATCATAAGAACCATCCATGAGGTACCCTTATGTCACCTATATAGGGTACCACCAAACATTGCTCCACCATTGAAACCCATGAATGGGAAAAAAGGAAGACAAGTGAAGAAAGGAAGGTTATGGATAACCATAAATGGGATCATATCCCCACTCCCAATAATTATTCCTACCATAATAGTATAGTTGTAACCCTTGCGAAGGATGATATGGCTTCTCATTAAGAGTAAGTCTGCAGGAATACCATGGCATCATGCATGAGGGAGGCAAATATCCATATGACTGTTTATGAATCCCATCATCATATTATGGTGGAATAAAGATGACATAATGGATGTAATATTCCTACATAAATCAGTTATATCCTCCATTATATAGTAACGATGTAAAATTATTAGGATTAATTCCATGAAAAAACATTACTATTGTTTCATTACGTTTAAGCAGCCACTGAAATATGGGGAAAGCATATTATAGAATAGTTATAGACATAGGGAAATGAAAATTTTGATATTTGTATAGAAAGGTAAGCACAACACTAAAATAATTTAAAAAATGTGTTTTATCTATAGAAAGTAAAGAGTAAATATACCATATAAATGGATTATAAAAATTTACTAATAATGGACAAGGAGCCAGACCAGGCTCATATTCTATTTCCAACTATGGATCAGCTGGTGGGAGAAACATATGCATCAAGACTAGGGAACATGAATGTTGAAAATGACCTGTGGAATCTTCCAATATCCTAGGATCAGAAATATATACCTGTTCTAGTCGGGTCATAACTAGTGGGAGGGGAACAAATATTAGGACATGATCATATTCCTATCAAATAAGACTAGCAACAATCTCTAATGTCCCTGCATCTATCCCAAATCCCTGTTAAGCCTATGATCACAAAATACGCTTGGAACTTGATTCTTGATAGTCACATATTCAACATAGTGATTTTACATGGTATGTTCCAATATACCATTGATTCCAACATCATATCCGAACATTTTCCCCTAAATATTGTTCGAGCATCCTCCCACGACCCTATTTGAGACGACCCATATAAATTCTCCCATTCTAATGTTCTTTTGGAATATTCCAACTTGTAATGCATATACAGACTTGGATCATATACATACACAAATTAGGGCTCACCATTTGACAGTGGCACATGCTAGAGGGCATTACATATTCTTATCATGAAAGATTAGAAACATATTCCAATTACATAGAATTGGGATCAGATCCTCATTCTATCTACGGATCATCATTCTATATGAGACCATGCCCTAGGGATCCCTCAAATTCCATCCAAGAATGAAGATTCCCTTTTTAATATTACAAATACTACAGAATGGAGATATTATATTCTTGATGAAGTGGTCGGTTATCAAAAAATCAATCAACCATCAACCATCATAAATATTTTTCATCAAAATTTCAAAAGGGAGGTCAATATATGCCATTCATGTTACAGAATGAGATTCTTAATCTGAATCTTCTCAATGCTAGTGTCCTTAATGATGTTCGAGACACATTCTAGAAACATAAAGTATCTCTCAACTATCCAAATAAATCATATGGATATCATTACCACAATATTCCTCCTTGTGGTTGTGTGGATATGGACAATAGAGAATCTACTCTGGAAATACTATGTTGTCAAACACCCTATGGTGATATCCCCATTAGAGATGGAAAAACAGATCTTTAAAAAACCTCAAAATAGATAGGTGTTAAAAATTCTGATAGATTTATATATATAGTATCTTGGAACATTAGGTTGAACATTATATAGTTCCTCATTAACTCCAAACATGATTCCATTCCAGTCATCTGGCATACCTATAAATCTTCTTTTGTGGTCTGACCAGATGGAGGCATGCATGTCTCATAAAGAGATGACTGGCATTGATACATGTATAGAGTTATCTAGGAAAAACCACATCACCATGTATTGGAACCTTACCACATAAAAATATAATGAACTAGATGGTCTTTAAAAAGAGTGAATGCATTATCTATGCCAAATTCTATAGGCTACTCATCTGCAACTATAGGATTGAAATATCCCATATCCGAGACACAATAATCACCTTCACCTCATCGATTGTCATTGTTTTCAAATGGATATTGATATCGTAATCTTTTCCCAAAACCCATGAATGAATGGGAATGAAAATTTCATAGGAATTTCTTTTATCTGCAACATACCAACTCTCTATTGTTTGATTTCCAGAGTATCTTCAAATGCGTGTATCGGATAGTGGGAGAAATATGGGTAATTACACATGACTAAGCCCCTATGATAATATAACCCTTATTATAATGTGTCATGTAGTGTCATAGCCTCTTGTGAACTCAGATAAATGGGTAACACATGATCCAGTTTTTCACTACAATTGAATTCCCCTTCAACGACGCAAATAAATCACCAAAGAAAAAAGTGTACTGCCCTTTGGGATTTTGACATGGCCCCTCAAAGAAACGAGAATGAATTTTAGACAAAAATGAATAAGTAGTGAAAAAGATATATTACTACCTTTAGAAAATACATCACATCATGGTCTTTCATTACACCCAGCTCATACATGAGCACAACTTCTCCACATCAATCAGGTGGAAGTGGCAGCTACTATTGCATCCATACATGAGAAAACCCATTTCACAGAGATAGGGGAATATCTACCACCACCTCAAAACCATGTATTTATAATTATATAGAATATTTGGGAAATACCATTGGGTTCTAAAAAACCCCCATCCCACTATGGTTGAGGCATTAATATCCCAATATCTATCACAATGTTCTTAATATTCCATTAATATAATGGGGAAATTAATTGTGGTTCCAGATGAACCATTTCATTCAGTAATTGGTTATTTTATTACCCAATATTAATCTATAAAGTGATAAAATCTATTACTAGAATGATTGGATCCTCTACAATAAGATCAATAAATACTAATTATCACGCCAAATAGTCCCAAATATGGAGGGATCAGGGTATCATCATTATCATTATTATCACAACATAAGGTGTTAGTCTTCTCCAGGATTAAAGGTAAATATTAGTTGTCTGTTTTCCAGTAATTCCTCCCATTATAGAATAATCCTCTCTTATTTGGGACCCATTTGGCCATCATGAACAGAAACCCCCTCATGTTCACTACACATAATCCATGGTGGGAGGAGTGCATGCGGAAGTAGACCAAACACCACCACTGATGAAAAAAAGGCCCAATAAGGCCAATTGTTCGAGAAATGACCGTATTAAAGGAAATTACAGTATAATCCCAAAATTACAATAAATATATATTATATCATTTTTTATTAATTTTCATCACATTACATACATACATGATTGAGGAAAATAATTATTTTCTTTTTTTGAATCATTAAACCATAATCATTTATCTTGGTGAATGATAAAAAACATCTACACAAATCTCATCCCCATTAGTACTGAAACATAAAACCTTTATTCATAACATAGTGAAAGAATACCTAAGAAATGGGTGACCTAAGATGCTCAGTAATGGTAAAAAACTAAGATATATAATAATAACATGAGTATAAGAATATAAAAAGATGAAATTTTCAATATAATATCATAGCCTTTATATCAAAGACGATAATCATGAATGGTGGAATAAATATTTTTAGTTCATAATACATGAATTAGAAGTGAATCCAGAGAATATTATATGACAGCATAACATTAGAATAAGACATTTAATTTGTGTAAAACACATAAGCATTAAAAAATGAATTCAATTGTATTGAAGGATTAATTCCAAGGTCATATTAGTGGAATGTTTACTCTCTTTGAACTATCCTAGTAGACATACATCACTCACATTCCCATTTTACATGTCATGGTTCACTCCCAAAACCATCATGGTGGAAAAAGTCCATTACTGAACTGAGTTCACTCACATTTCAATCTATGTTTTTAATATGAAAAGTAATTATTTACCTAATGCATTAGAAGAAGGAATAGGTCTCACCAATTTCATAATTATATCATACATTGGAGTTTCAAATATTCATAAACAATAATATCATAACCCATGAAATGGAATTGGTATCATAAACATGTCTGTATATAGAATCCTATGGAAATGAGATAGGTTGTATATTCATTTCTTAAAAAAATGCCAATGAAAATAATTTGGTATCATATGAATTGTCATATAAGAACCCAGGTTTTTGGAAATGGGTCAAAATCCAGACCCTGTTTGAATTTTTGACTAGTTTCTGAGGAAACTAGAGAAAATGCGATGTTTCTGGAAATTTCAAGACTACACACCATGTACATTAAGTACACGGAATGTATGCATTGGAGAGTGACCGGATGTGTGCTGGCTGAGTACATGCCGTGTGATGACCATGTAGTAGTTTCGTACTACACAGCATGTAGTTTTGAACACGCCGTGTATACCCCAGATTTTGTCAGGCCATGCATGGAGTGTAGGCCTGTTGGCCGGGTAGAACCAAGTGCACTCTGTGTTCCTTTTGGACACGTCGTGTAGTCTAGCCATGTATAAGGGAAACACATAGCATGTGATTACGTCGGTGAGGAAAGTAAGAGGGACCAAGTACACGCCGTTTACCCCTAGGTACACACCGTGTACTCATGTTGGCAGGTTCTGAATGTATGTCGGTGGAATATGGCCATCTTATGAATAGTTAAATAAACTATACACGGCGTGTAGTACTAAAGTACACGCAGTGTACTTTCTTTTTTTCACTTAAAATGGGTAGTAGCCTCGTATTGAGGCAGAACCTCATACACTTTGCCCGGATTCGCGAACCATGTCTATCGGGACTTCAATCCTTCCCCGGATTGTCATCTGAGACCCGTTTCAATCTCTGATTAGTGCGTTGGAACCCCCTCGGTAAGGCCTCGATTCCACTTTGTCTGTTTTGTCTTATTTTCACTCTAGAATGAGTAATAGGTGTTTGAACGGTATTGAATATTGTATAGATTTACTGTGTTTTAGACCAAATTGGCGGGTGTTATCGGAGGATTAGCATTTTCTGAGTCTCAGGTAGGTGGTGCATACATCATTTTGTGTTTTCTAGGTTGTTTGGGTGATGCGGTCGTCGGCGCATTTTCGGGTATTTTGAGAGGGACCCGTTTTATCTGCTTTTTGATACTGAATTGTATATTAGACCTATGGGATTCCTTTGGGTATGCCATGTTACCAGTTTGCGTGAGCGGGGCCGGGTGAGGGGTTGTTGCTCGTCGGGGAATTTTGGCCGGGGAATTTCAATATGGTTTTAATTGAAATATAAATGTGTTAAACTATTTAGTTTAATTTTTTAAAGCCAGTTATAATTGTTCGAGGCATTTAAGACATTAGTGTTGGTATGGGATAATACCTCATGTAGTGCAATTCAACTGTTTAGTTTGTTATGCTAGTATATGTTTTTTGTTTACATATTTTATATATTCAATTGTTGAATTGCATCTACTGACCCATTGGGTTGTGTTGGGCTTGGTCTAGTTACGTTTGAGTGATGTTGATCACAGGTTGGGGATTTTCCTGGGATACTTTGGGTGGTTTTGACCACAGGATTGGGCATCATGAACGTCGGCTTGAGGCAGTGCGACTGTCAGGTTTAGGCATGGCCCGAGTTACATGGATGGCGAGGCCATCATACTTGAGCTACTTGGTCATAGGTACACGAGGTGTCAGATGTTTTTGTGGCTTAGTTACTGTTTCTGTGATTACCACTCACCCTGTAATTTGAGTAGTGTGCACACAGAGATACTCCGTGATGAGGTTTTTTTGACCACTCGTGTGGGTAGAGGCCCCCATAGTTTCATTTAGGTATTTTGGTTGGGGGTGCTTTCTGTAGAAATCCACTTGGGAGGTGAGGAGCATTCTGGGGATGGGAGTGCCTTCGGGACATCGATACTTGAGACATGAGGTGTTTGGAGGAACGTGGTACTGAGTTACTAGTTTTGGGCGTGCCTTCAGGACGTCAGTACTTGAGACAAGATGTTTCAGGAGGCACGCGGTTTAGGGTTACTATTTTTGGGCGTTTCATCAGAACGTAGGTACTTTTTATAGGAGGAGTCAGGTGGCACATGGTCCAAGTTACAAGACAGAGATTCCGGTGTGGGCGGAAGAAGTTGATACTCCATGGAGGCTGTTGAGCACCGGTTGAGTTTGTGTTTACTTGTGCATAGTATTGTTTACGGCATTCCTTGTAACACATGACAGCATAAACCCATATATTTGGTACACACCGTAGGGTGGTGTCCTACCGAGACTTGTATCACACCCTTCATGGGCCCTTTGGGATGCATGCAGACTTTATGGATTTATGTGCAGGAAAGAAGCTAGCTTCAGGAGCTGGGCTGCGTTAGTTATTGCATGGACATGGTATGGACCATGAGGTCATGCCTAGCTGTGTTTAATTTGTGTTGTTTACTTTTCTGTATCGTCATGATTACATGTTATAGCAATACTATTGGTTATCCATTGGTTCCCTTTTTAAACTCAGTTATATATGACCATCTTTGGATGCATGCTTGGTTGTATACAGTAGTTGTTGCAGTTGATTGCTAGCATGATGCTCTATTTACTTTCACCTGCAGTTTTTTTCTATATTTCTTCCGCTATTTATCTATATTGATTATGCTTCCGCTTTGCGGGTCTGGTTCGAGTCTGCTGGGTCTTTCTTTCCGCTACATCTTACTGTTATACTTGGGCCAGTACCCTTATTATGATCATCGGAGAGGGTATAGCCTCCCCACTATACCTATTCAGATTCTCGCTGCTAGTCGACAGCCTTTGGCGTTCAGGGAGGTGCACCTAATTTAGTAACACACGACCCGTTCGGCGCTATTCAGGTGGATGGCCGGGTCTGGGACGTTACAAAGTGGTATCAAAGGGAGGTTCTTGACAGGGATTTAGTAGAAGTGTTTTCCGACAACTAATGAGTTTGAGGCTTCTCATTTCATTCTACTAGAATTACTATTTGGGATATGGTACACTAGACATAGTTTGTTACAGGGACCGTGTTTCTAGCTTGTGCTTCGGTGCCTGCAGCCCCAGGTACGAGGGACGGACCTAGTTGAGTTGGGTGGGAACTGCTGTTTTTTTCTCAGATTATAGTTTATATGATATCCAACTCCGTGGTTCACTTGATGTGTGATGTTCATGATTTTAATATCTGACCCTTTACCCAGTGTGGTAAGGTAGAATTAGACCTTGGCTTGGTATGGAAAGGCATGGATGCTTGGATTTTATAGGCACATTTTTAGGGTATTTCAATTTCATAATTGCATGTATGCTTTGTGAAGTGATAATTCCATGTGAATGAAATATCAATTTCCAGGATTTATATATTTGAAATTTACATTGGTGAAATTATTGATATAATTTCTTGTATTTTGCAATGTTTATTCCATGATTTATTTTTGTAGAATTTCAAGTGGCAGAATATTTGGGTCTGAATCTTATGAGAGAAGGCATGTACTATGGTGGAGGTAGTATAAATGTCAATATTGGGCGACTCGGTCGTTGGTTTGAGGCAACGTGAGTTGTCAGGATGGGCATGGCCCAAGGTACGTTGATACTTGGCTCTGTTGAGGGCGAGTTAGGAGGCCATGAGGCTAGGATTCCGTGGGGCATGGGTTGCGGTGAGGGGGAGTAAGGGTAGTTGTTATACACTGCCTTTTATTGCTTTCCTTATCTGCGTAGAATATATTATTATATATATATTAGTTATCTGACTACTTATTGTATTAAGTGGGTTACTCCTTCATGACTCGATGGAGCGTCAGGCATGAGATGATACAGTGCCGCAGGTTTAGGGTTAAAATTCAGTACAGGCAGAGCATGTGCCGCAGGTACAGGCTCAGGGACAGGATCAGGTTCAGGATCCAGTGCAGAAAAGATAGCAGCTGGGTTTGGCATCGTTTGGGTTGTGTCTTGACAAGAAGCTCTGAGATAGCCTGGTACGTGTCTTTCATGGGATTGACAGAGGCGTTCAAGGTAAAAATCCTTCTGTGGCATATTTGACGCGGGAGTTCCAGTCGCAGCACCTGCTTCTTTTTCAGGGAGAGGGTGGTCCGCAGGCGGCTGAGGACTGGATAGAGAGTATGCAGATGATTTTAGAGTAGCTAGAGATGCCTCTAGGGCAAAGGGTCGATCTGGTGATGTACATGCTGAGAGGACCGGCGAAGCGTTGGTGGGACGTACAGGTTCAGGCTCATAGGCATGAGGGACTAGCTTAGAAGGACTTCGAGGACAGTTTCTTCGAAAACTTCTACCCAGAGACACTGAGGGCTGAGAGAGCTCGAGAGTTCTTGAGTCTTAAAAAGGGAGATATGTCCATCATGGAGTACGCAGCTACCTTCACAGAGTTGTCTTGTTTTGCACCGGGTATGGTAAGCGATGCCGCAGCTAGGGTGAGGAGCTTTTAGGATGGCTTACGACACGCCATTCAGGACCAGGTGAATATCTTCAGGCTAGGTTCATTCTTCGAGGCGGTGAATCAGGCGCTCATAGCCGTGGGAAACGAGAGAGAAAAATCTCTCTTGGGTAGGACGACAGATTCAGGTGATGGTTCAGACAATAGGAAGCTAAGACGGGATGAGTTCCAACATGGTAGTCAGACTAGGGATTCATCTCGACCACCTCTTGGTAGTTCTTCGGTGATTTGTTTCCAGTGTGGATAGCCGGGACATGTTTGAGCGTAGTGTGATAGGCCTTTGAAGGAGTGTCGGGCTTGTGGACAGGATGGGAATTTGGAGAGGTTTTTCATGCATCCTTCTCAGATAGCCGGCAGACAAGGACCAGGACAGACTGTAGCGTCTGGAGTGGGTTCAGGTTCGGTACCCGGAAAGGATAGTCGAGGTTCAGCTGTGCACGGAGGTCGTGATAGAGATGGTGGGACCCAGCCGAGGGGTCAGTGGTCGGTGACTGGAGCAGCATCGCAGGGAGGTCAGGCGTCAAACATCCATGTTTCGGGCCAGGTGCACGTCGTGGAGCTGCCAGAGGTTGAGCAGGCTGGTGAGCCGATGACAGTTAGTGGTAAACCGCGGTGTGGCCATGATCTCCATGTTTACTTTTTTTTTCATGACATGTAGAGGAATGTCTCTTTTGAGTGCACGTGGTACGCATGATCTTTGTGGACTGACTAGATGCTAGTCAGTGGGATTGGCACCATATCGAGTGTGTGATATATATATATATATGAGATGTGTTGTATCAGGGCATCGAGGATGCGAGTTACATTGGGTTCTGTGGGCATCAGGGCATCCAGGGTGTGGGTTACTTGTTGTGTTGTGGGAATTGGGGCATCGAGGATGCGAGTTAGTTGAGGTACTAGGCACCAGGACCTTGTATAGGTGGACACTAATGCAGTGCGGGCTACCTTTGGTGTCAGAAGCGACACAGTATAACCAATGGGGTGCATGGGTGATGATGCGTCACGGGTGGACTATGCATCTGGAAAACATGTTAGTAAACCCAATTTGCTTTACATATTGTTGGGTTGAGACCTGGTTAGGCTGTTTCTAAGGTGGGGAGCCCTCCCTTGCGGAACATGTCCAGGACCTTTGCGACTGGGGAAATCTGGGTTATATTGATCGGGGTGGTATGTTCGGTGCCATCTCTGGGATTCGTTAGGTAGCTCGGGTACTAGCTACGTTAAGGTGGGGATTTTGTAAGAACCCGGGTTTTCGGAAATGGGTCAAAATCCTGACCATGATTGAATTTTTGCCTGGTTTCTGAGGAAACTGGAGAAAATGCAATTTTTTTTGGAAATTTTCAGACTACATGTTGTGTACATTAATTTCACATCGTGTATGCGTAGGTGAGTGACCGGTCGTGTGCTCGCCAAGTACATGTCGTGTGATGACCGTGTAGTAGTTTCTTACTACACGACGTGTAGTTTTGAACATGCCATGTATACAACCGACCGTGTGAGGCCATGCATGGCGTGTAGGCCTGTTGGCCGGGTAGAACTAGGGGCACTCCATGTTCCTTTTGGACATGCCATGTAGTCTAGGTATGTATTAGGGAATCACATGGCATGTGATTACGTTGGCGAGGAAAGGATGAGGGACCAAGTACACACCGTGTACCCCTTGGTACACGCCGTGTACTCATGTCGGTAGTTTCAGAAAGTAAGTCGGTGGAATCCTGCCATGTTATGAACAGTTAAATGAACTATTCATGGAGTGTAGTCCAAAAGTACATGCCGTGTACATTCTTTTTTCACTTGAAATTTGAATTAGCCTCGTATTGAGGCAGAAACTCATACACTCCACCCCGGATTCGCAAACCAAGTCAGCTGGTACTTCAATCCTTACCCAGATCGTTGTCTGAGACCCGTTTTGAGCTCTGATTAGTGTGTTGGAACCCCCTTGGTATGGCCTCGATTCCTCTTTGGTGGTTTTTTCTTATTTTATTTCTAGAATGTGTTATAGGAATTTGAACGATATTGAATATTTTGTAGATTTACCACGTTTTAGACCCAATTGGCGGGTGTGGCCGGAGGAGTAGCATCGTGCGAGTCTTAGGTAGGTGGTGCATACTTCATTTTGTGTTTTCGTCGTTGTTTGTTTGACGCGGCCTTCGGCTTGTTTTTGGGTATTTTGATCGGAACCCATTTTATCTACTTTTTCATACTGAATTGTTTATTAGAACTATGGGATGCCTTTGGGTATGCCATGTTACGAGTTTGCATGAGCGGGGCCGGGTGAGGTGCCTTTGCTCGTCGGGGAATTTTGGTCGAGGAACGGAAGAATAGTTTTAATTGAAATATAAATGTGTTAAAATGTTTATTTTAATTTATTAAAGCCTGTTATAATTGTTAGAGGCATTTAAGACCGTAGCACTGGTTTGGGACCACACCTCGCGTAGTGCAATTCAACTGTTTAGTTTTTTTTGCCAGTTTATGTTTTTGTTTACATATGTTATATATGAAATTGCTAAATTGCATCTACCGACCCATTGGGTTGTGCTGGAATTGGCCCGGTTACGTTTGAGTGATTATGATCACAGGTTGGGGCTTTTCCCGGGTTACTTTGGGTGGTTTTGACCACGGGATTGGGCGTCATGAACGTTAGCTTGATGTAGTGCGAGTGTCAGGTTGGGGCATGGACTAGGATACTTTGATGGAGAGGCCATCGGACTTGAGTGACTTTGTCATAGGGACACGAGGTGTCATATGTTTTGGTGGCTTAGGTACTATTTTGGGGATTACCGCTCACCCTGGACATTCAGTAGTGTGCACACAGCGATACTCTGTGATGAGGTGGTTTTGACAACTCGTGTGGGTAGATGCCCCCATAGTTGTGGTTAGGTATTTTGGTTGGGGTTCTTGTTGCAGAAAGCCATGTGGTGGGTGAGGAGCCTTCTGGGGATGGGCATGCCTTGGGGACATAGGTACTAGAGACACGAGGTGTCAGGAGGCACATGGTACCAGGTAACTATTTTTGGGAGTGCCTTCAGGACATCGGTACTTGAGACACGAGGTGTCAGGAGGCACGTGGTGTCGGGTTACTATTTTTGGGCGTGCCTTCCAGATGTCGGTACTTGAGAAATGAGGTGTCAGGTGGCACGTGCTGCTGAGTTACACGAAAGAGATTCCAGCTTGGGCCGAAGCAGGTGATACTCCATGGTTACTGTTGAGCACCAGTAGAGTTTTTGTTTACTTGTGCATAGTATTTTTTACTTCTTTCCTTGTAATGCATGACTTCTTAAACACATAAATTTGATATGCACCATTGGGTGGTATCCTACTGTGACTTTTATCACACCCTGCAAGGGCCCTTTGGGACGCGTACACTTATTGCATAGATATGGATTTACGTGCAGGAAAGAGGCCAACTTCAAGAGCTGGGCTGTGTTAGTTATTGCATAGATATGGTATGGGCCTTGAGGTTATTCCTAGCTGGGTTTACTTTTTTTTTATTACTTTTCTGTATCAGCATGCTTACTTGTTGTAGCTACAATTTTGGTTAGCCATTGGCGCCCTTTTTATACTCAGTTATGTATGACCTGCTTTGGATGCATGCATGGTTGTTTACAGTAGTTGTTGCAGTTGATTGCTAGTATGCTGTTCTGTTTACTTTCCACTGTATTTGATTTCTATATTGCTTCTGCAATTTATCTATATTGATTATGCTTCCTCTCTACGGGTTTGGTTCGAGTCTACTATGTGTTTCTTTCCGTTGTATCTTACTGTTATACTTGGACCAGTACACTTATTATAATCCTCCGAGAGGGTATATCCTTCCCACAATACCTATTCAGACCCTTTCTTCTAGTCGGCAACCTTTGGATTTTGGGGTGGTTTGCCTAAGGTAGTAACACCCGACCCGTTCGACACTATTCGGGTGGCTGGCCGGGTCCGGGACATTACAGGTCATGACCCGACCATACCCATGCTCGAGTTGCAACTACCCCAAGCCCGCTTCCATAGGCCAGGGGCTGGTGAGCAGCACCAAAGGCACAACAACTCGGGGAGGCCTTTGCCTAAGTACCTGTACACACACACGCAACACACTCAATGAAAAAGTGCAAAGTAAAAAAAGAAAAACAAAGTACCAACAGCTATAAATAAACAACAAACGTGCATCGACCCCTAAACGATACAAAGAATAAGATGAAGGTAAAATGAAAAGGAAAAGGGGAAAAACACGCGCCCAACCAGAAAAGTGATACAACCCGGCAACATGTAAACAAATTAAAACAGCTGGAAGGGTCCCCCACCTATAACCCGACTACGACCACCGCACGCGGTCCAAGCTCTCGAACTCCCAAGCTCCGCTGAAGTCACGACCAACCTGTCCGTCATCTGCAAGGGCACACGATGTGCGGGAAAATCCCAAGAAGGGGTGAGTATAAAAATACTCAGTAGGATACCCCAATGGCTCGATGGAGTAACAAAGGAGGTACTGAAGGGTGAGAAGTAGATCAAACATGAAAAGTAAAGGAGTACACCCAAGAGTATAGTAAAGAGTATAGTAGAGAGTCCAGCTCAACCCACCAAGAGGAAAGAAGGTAGAGTCATCCAGATACAAGGAGATGGAAATGGTGAGTAGATGAACTTCCCGTCGAGTCTCCGCTACCTATAGCAATAGTGTAGACTTGTCCAACCACGAGAATCTAGACACGGAAAACACGTGGTATACCCCACACGTCTTCGCATCTCCTAGAAGGATAGTAACCAAAACCAAGAAGTGGGTACTAGAACAAGGTATATAGTTTTACATATGCTCAACAAGATGCCCGAACAAGGTCGTAAGGGGATCTCCATCCTGTAGATCAGCCCAAGAAAGTGAGTAGCCAATAGTACAAGAAGTAAACACCGTCGATGCCCAGCTTCCCGCACGTATTCCACGAACTACAAGTCAAGGGGCTCAAATCACCGCACCTTGATACTATCCACTTTGGGTGGCACTGACTCACCCGCACGGTTTTAGATTGCATCACAAGGATGAGTCTCGGTGCGGAAAGCACCCATTGTACTTGATATTTCTGGGAGGACCTCAAGCCACACCTCGTCACTACCCCCCCAGTCGAGAGGTCTCCTCAAAGTTGATAGGAGGCCCCCTAGCCAGCCCCACTGGAGGGTAATCCCTAGAATTTGATGGGTTCCCACTGGAGGGAGACCCGGAAACTGTCGACGGGTGCCAGACTACCTAGTCCCGAAAAGGGTAATCCACTGAAGGGCGACCCAGCAAAAGTCATTGACGATTCCCAGTGCCGAGTCCTGTAAAAGGGTACTCCACTGGAGGGAGGATCAGAACCTTCATGGGGGACCACTTCCTAGCCCAGATGGTGGTAATCCCGGTATCAGGGACCACTTCAGAGCCCCGCTAGAGGTAAACCAAGAACTTCTCTAGCCATCCCTACTGGATGGTACTGCTCGGTGAACACCGTTGTACTGGCCATCCCTGCTAGATGGTAACCCACTGCCCATACCTACTGGATGGTACCCCACTGGCCAGCCCTACTGGAAATAATCTCCTGGCCAGAACTACTAGAAACATCCTTTTGGGTAGTGGATCTGTGCCCGCGTAATGTGTTGGTCACACCGATTCCACAAGAACTCTACCAGAGAACACAAAAGAACGAGAGAAACTCCCCGGGCCTCTCAGGGGAATCACGCTCCATTCTGCTGAGTCACAGTCGAAGAGGACTGAGACAACTCATCCCAGAATGTGGAAAAACACCGATGCTGTATGAGAACACATTTTCGTAAATGGTACCGCAGCCCGGTAAAAAGGGAACGGTACTAAAACCACTAACAGCTGAAGAAACAGAGGATCCAAACCATTTCTTCCGGCTAAACGAGAACAGAACCAGGGGAAAAATCAACTATGCTGGTCAAAAAATAAGAATAGGAGGAACCCTCTACGTCGCGAGAGGTCAAAAGTACGTAAAGAAGAACATGACACGCAAATGGGGCCCACACGACGTATGGCCCCAAGTCAACCCCAACCAAGAGAAAAAACATTCTCAGGTACAAACAACCACATGTACCTCCAAGCATTCCCGTATACTCCAAGAGTATACCACATTTCAAGCCCAAAGGCTATCGTGCACACATTACCCAACTTCACCGTGAAGGCGTAACGTAACAACTACAACATTCCACCTCAACGGATGAGGCACTACCAATCCACATCACTTTAAACACCAACATCACTCTCTATGCGGTGTGACGACACCGTGCCCTTTTGGCTCCATCTATGATGTCAACCAAACAAGATTCAATGGAGGGTCATCAGTCCATTTTTGTTCATCCTGTGCCCTCCACGTTAGGTGATGTCAATTTTTCACCATCAAACCAAAGTAAAAATAGAGAAATATAGGATATAATTTTATTCATTTAAAATTAAACAAATCCCCCTACCTTGTAATCGGCGTTGTATGTTGACGAGTCACGGAAGACAGGTGCCATTCCTTCATCATCGGAAGATGTAGAGATGGAAACGTCATGTCGAGATGACACCTTCAGTGTAATTCATGGGAGATGGTGCCTCCTTTCCATTCTTTAGTTGAATAAGTGTAGGAGATGTTGCTTAAAGTCCTTCGGAGACATAGATCATTCTTCATCGAGAGGAAGATGTTCTTCGTGTTCTTCATGGGAAGAACATTTTATTTTTAATTCTCTAATGACTTTCCCAAGAGCTCAACCCAAGATTATTCCAACACCCCAAATAAATAAAATAAAATCTCTACCCTTATTTTATTATAGGCATACAACCAATAAGTATTCAAAAGAATTCAAATCCTTTCAATTTAATTAATGAATACATTAATTAATTTTTTTTGGCACAGTTAAGGGGAAAGGAGGAGGAGAGTTAACCCAAAATAAATGAGGAGTGGCCTCATTATTTCAAAGGGGAGACCAATAGTTTTAATAGGGGGTTTAAAGGGAGTTGAGGGGTTTAGTTTTCGTGTGGACCCCACCACACAATATCCTCCCATGGGAGGTTATGTGGGGTTTGGGCCTCACATCCAACTTCCCATTGGTGTATTTAACCACCACCTACATAAAGATATGTTAATCATATTTTTATTTATTTTAATAAGAATCCCCCTAAAATAAAATTTTTTAACACATTATTTTTTTAATTTGTTAAGAATCTCCAAAATTAACTTCTACTCTCGACCAAACACAACTGTAGTAGAGGTCTCATTAAGAAAATAACAGCGCTTTGAGTTCATCGGTGTCCTCGAATTTCAACTGCAAGAATTGGTTCAAATGATAGAAAACCCTGCATGTACATTTACTGAATGTACCTGAGAAAAACTTCAGAAATTGATTCCAGGCACACCGGGTCTCCCAATATGGCGCCGTCAGAAACTGCGGACTCGTAAAACTCCAAAGAATTTTAGAAAAAAAATGTGCATGGAATTTCTGGGTCATTACATTCTTCCCACATTAGGGATTTACATCCCTGTAAACTACAATACACACTAGGTGAACAAATGGTGGTACTGAGCATGAATCTGAGTCTCCCACTCTCATGTGCTATCATAGAGGTTCCCATGCTACCATCGGATGCGCACCAGAGAAATCGAACTTCCACATAGGACCCACTCCTGTCGATACTCTATCTGCACTGGAACCTCCGGGAATGTCTCCACTTCATCGATATCCATCTCCCCATGGTCGATGATGTGGGACGGGTCGTTCACGTATCTCCTCAGCTGAGCTACATGGAAGACATCGTGCACTCGGTGCAACTGAGGTGGAAGAGGCAAGTAGTAATCCACCTCACCTACCCTGCTGAGGACCTGGAACTATCCGATGAATTGTGGAGATAACTGTCCGCCTCATTCAAATCTCCATAGACCTCGTCGAGGTGAGACCTGTAAGAAAACGTGGTCGCCATCCTCGAACTCCAGTGGTCTTCATCTCCTATCAGCATAGGACTTATGTCTGCTCTGTGTAGTCTTCATCCACTCATGGATGAGCTGCTCCTTCTCCATCGTAGCCTACACCATCTCAGGTCCTACAAGTGCTGACTCCCCTGGGTCAGTCCAGCAAAGTGGTGATCTCCAAGGTCATCAATATAGTTCCTCGTAAGGGGCCATCCCGATGGTGGAGTGATAGATTTTGTTGTACTCAAACTCCACCAATGGAAAGTGATCCTCCCAGCTGCGACCAAAGTAGAGGACACATGCGCAGAGCATATCATCGAGAGTCTGAATGGTCCTCTCAATCTGACTATCCATCTGAGGATGGAAGGAGGTGCTCAAGTAAAGCTGTATCCCAAAAGCCTCCTATAACCCCTTTCATATCATGGAAGTGAAACAATCATCTCAATCGGAGATGATAGTCAATGTCACACCATGAATCCAAATGATATCCTGATCATTGAGGCATCCCATGCTCTGTACTGAGCCATGCTCTCTGATCGGTAGGATGTGGGATGACTAGGTGAGTCGGTCTACGATCACCCAGATAGAATCATGTATTTTGGATGTACGTGGAAGTCCCATAATGAAATACATGGATATCCCATCCCACTTCCACTCTAGAACCTATAAGGGCTGAACCAAGCTTGCTAGAACCTAGTGCTCCACCTTCACTTGCTGACAAGTGAGGCATCGGGAGACAAACTATAAGGCCCCATCCTTAAACCTTACTTAATCTTGAGTTATTACAAGATTACACATTGAGGATCTTTTCGGGTTTAGAGTTTTAGAGAATTAGATCATAAAACATGCATTACATTCCACATATAAACAAAGTGGTTACATAAAGATAGTATTCTTCATTCCCATCAATGGAAACACATTTAAAATAAAACATGGATTAATTCTTGACACATCCTTGACTCTATCATCTTATCATGTACCTTTCCCTTGACCTGTGAAAAACATTTCAAAAACGTGGGATGAGCATAAAAACTCAGTATGGGTTATAAAAAAACATGGAAAGGAAACATGAGTTCATATATACATAAGAATGAAATCATACTTTTCCCATAAAACATTGGCACTTTAACATACCTCATAAAATCACAAATAAATCATAGAAATCATAAGACATAAAGGTAACTTGAGGCATTCATAACATTCTTACGTAGGGAGTAACCCTCTTGGTTACGTTTGGAATACCCATCACAGTATATTCCCTAAAATCTCTTCGGAGAAACCTTAACGTTTCACTCCTTCGTGTTACCCAATGCATTGGAGAGCTATAACGGGCTCACCCGCCCTTAGTTTATCACGAAACCACCCGTCTTCATAATAATGCCCAAGAACCATAACATAATCATATCACATATAACATGCATAAAGGAAACATAAAATTTACACATTTCAATCATGAGATATCAATACAACACATTGATATAAAAACATTATGAAAACCATTTTCAATACTAAAATAAAAGAAAAGTAAAACATGGTATTTATTTTTCTTTTAAAAAGAAGGTATGGCTTGTAGAGGAAGCCGAAACTCAAATAACGGTCACGACGGCGGAGAAGTAATTGTCGCCGCATACGTACGACAAAAACATTCCCTTTTGTCGTTTAGTAAACGCTTCGTATAAAAAAGATTCCTTTTGAATAAACGTAAAAGTCAAAGGGGTTTATACACCATATAAAAGAAAGTTGTGTATAAAATAAAATATGCCTCAATGAAAGGAGATTGAGACGAAGTCCCATACCTCGTATCCGACTTGACCCGACCGTTCTTTAATCTCCTGAATAATAAACTTGAGTTAATCTCTACTTGATTATGAATCTTTTTCAAGTTCATTATTCCTTTTATACCATGTCATGAACATCATGTAATCAGTTAAGTTAATAATGTTCATTTTGTCGGTATTTGGTTCTTATGTCAAAAATAGACTTCTTACACTTACATGTTGTTAATTTGGTCAAAGGTTCGTTATATCCAGAATGGTATTCATGATGTAGATATCATATATGTCATATATATCCAGTACATACATACATTTATAATATTACATAATTTAGAGGTAAGAAATGAAATGCACCGTTCATGGAGACGGTAAGCCGTACGTACGCATGAACACTACTTCCATTTCTATTTCATATTTTCTGGAATGGAATCATAATGATATAAGAGTATATTATAATTCCAGTATAATAACATATATAATATCATTAACTTTATCCTTTACACATCCCACATATGGTATTAACGAATCAAATCACTTTTAGTGGGCGGTAGTCCGCACTTCCTAAAATGAAGATATCGTGTTTACCCATAATTGAAACCATAAAGTTATGCCCAAAATGAAAAAAACAGAAGCTTAAGGAAAACATAAACATATTATATATCATATATAAAAATAGTGACATCATAATGGACACCTTTGAAGGTGTTAAATGAGTGTTGAACAATCATCGTTTCGGGAGGCAGAATTTCGCCATCCACGGAAACTGTATGTTCTTTAACCATTTGATGTAGTTGTGTGAGAGTGTAGCTCAAATAAATCATATAACAACATCCTAGTATATTTAAGATACTTGTGTTGTTACAAAAGAAGTAAATAAAATGAGTTTAGGGGGTTGGAGAAGCAAAATAAAACAAATGAACATGAGAGAACGAATTACCTTAAAAAGTGTAACTCCTTTTTATTTGAGCCTAAAGGCTTCCTTTGAAAGGATTCTGCCCAAAGGGAATCCTCTAGGATGAGGAGAGGGATGTGGAGAGAGAAAATGGGCAGGGGTTGGCCGAGCCAAAGGCTTGAAGAGTGTGTGAAATGAGGTATAGGTGGGGGCCTTTTATAAGAGGAGAGGAGGGGCACATTTGAAAAGTAAAGAAACATTACTTTATTTGAAAATGTGTTTCGGTTTCAAAAGGTCCCAAATTGATATAATTCTTGGATAAGGTGATAAGGGTTCGAAACAAACTCTTCCAATTGGTTTTGGCCATGTGTAGGTTTTAGATTTTTCATTATCATTCCATTTTATTTTAATCGTCAAATAATGATGTCATCGTTGCATCATTATTATGTCATAAATAATTTAATTTATTTAATGTCTAAAAATTATAAAAAACATACTATTATATAGGAAATCTTTTTAGCTTTCCAATGACTATTTATAATCAAAATATGGACTTGTATAACCCCACTTAAAAATTGTTTTCGTAAAACATATTATGTTTGTGTCATTTTCACTTTAACATTAAATAAAAAGTCATTTATGTCATTTCCCAACAAAAGTGGATCCATGGGGTCCCCAAGTTGACCCATGGCATGTCATGGTCGTCCATGACACAAAAAATGAGGTTGGGACATGTGTCTAGGTTATTTCATATTATTAGAGCCTTATTTAGACCTTAAACTACCCTAATTACCACTAATCGCGATTAAGAACTTAATAAGTTACTATTCACCAAAAAATTATTTTAATCTCGTTGAACCACATTTTACTTCTTAATGACAACCATGTATGTCGGATTTTCAAAATTCAATACACATTATTGGTAAACTTTCATTTAACTGAAAAATCAGTTAGCTTGATTACCACTTAGTGGTTTCACTATTCATCAAAAATTGAAGTTTTTCAGAAAATTACCAAAAATTCACCCTAAGCTATATTTGATATTCTGAATTCAAAAATGAAGTCTATTTTACAAAATTCAAATCATATAAGTCACATTAATTAATTTAATAATTAATTCCCGCTGCCAGAGCAAATGGCGTGTTTTTACAAAACAATAAGTATCAAAAGATTGACACCAGTTTAAGTCTAATTTCATAGTAAAATTGATTCCAATGACCACCATTGGATAAAATGGTAAAAATATATTCTAATTTCACTTTAAAATCAATTAAAAACATATTCTAATCATATAAATATATTAGATTAAAAAGAAGTTTTGATGTAAAATGCAGTATTTTTCACTATTCATTAAAAAATGAACATTGTCAGAAAAATACCAAAAATTCACACAATGTAAATTTTGATGTCCCAATCATAAAAAATAAGTTTATTTTGACAAACATAGTTTATAAAATTTTCAAAATATAGATTCAAAAATGGTTTACCATCAAAAGGCAGTAAAACAATCTTTTAAGAATATTAGTTTATTCCATGCATAAGATTGTATTTATTTTCATTTTAAGCTTCTAAAACACTATCTAAATCATTAATAGACATGGATAAAAATATCTATTATTCATTACTTACTTGGGATGTTACATCCTTTCCCCCTTTAGAAAATTGCATCCCCTCAATTTATTTACTTATCAAATAAATGAGGGTACTTATCCCTCATTGCATTTTCGGATTCCCATGTTGCCTCTTCAATCATGTGGTTTTTCCAAAAAAACCTTTACCTGCTTAATCACCTTATTCCGTAACACTTTCTCCCTGTGGTCAAGAATCTGGACCGGTTGTTCCTCATAAGATAGGTTCTCTTCCAGCTGAACTACCTCTAGACTCAAAACATGAGATGGATCTGGCATATACTTTCTCAACATCGAAATGTGAAAAACATTGTGTACCTGAGATAAACTCGGAGGTAAAGCCACTCGGTATGCAACTGATCCAACTCTCTCCAGAATTTCGTATGGTCCAATAAACCTTGGACTCAGCTTTCCTTTCTTACCAAATCTCATCACACTTTTCCAAGGAGAAACCTTGAGAAAAACATGATCACCTACCTCGAAAGATAGATCCTTCCTCCGATTATCCGCATAACTCTTCTGCCTGCTCTGAGCTGTTCTCATGTGTTTCTGAATCAGCTGAACTTTTTTTGCCATCTCTTCTACCAATTCTGGTCCCATCAACTTCCTTTCACCCACTTCATCCCAGAAAGCTGGAGTTCGACACCACTTCCCATATAATGCCTGAAATGGTGCCATCTGTATACTGGAATGAAAACTGTTATTATATGAAAACTCAACCAAAGAAAGATGTTGGTCCCAACTTCCCTGATAATCCATAGAAGAAGCTCGTAGCATATCCTCCAATGTCTGAATTGTTCGTTCTGACTGCCCATCTGATTGATGATGAAAAGCTGTACTAAAATTTAATTCAGTACCCAACGACTTCTGAAGGCCTTTCCAAAAGTTATAAGTAAACCTGGGATCACGATCCGATACAATGGAGAGAGGAACTCCATGTAACCTGACTATCTCTTTAAGATACAAACGGGAAAGTTGATCAAGAGAGAAAGTATCTCGTATAGCAAGGAAATGATCAGATTTGGTCAAGCGATCAACAATAACCCAGATTGCATTATTACCTCGAGATGTCTTCGGTAATCCAACAACAAAGTCCATGGATATATTCTCCCATTTCCACTCTGGCACTGGTAAAGGCTGAAGCATCCCTTTCGGTAACTACCGCTCTGCTTTAACCTGCTGACAAGTCAAACACTTCACAGTAAAATCAGCAATATCTCTTTTCATTCCATCCCACCAGTAATACTCCCGCAGATCTCTATACATCTTAGTACTGCCCGGATGAACTGAAAACGGAGAACTATGAGCATCACATAACAAATCTATCTTCAACTGTGAATCACAAGGCACACAAAATCTCTTCCCAAATCTCAAAACACAATCATTATCAATGTTGAATTCAGGCAACTTACCTTTCTGAACCAGCTCTACCTTTTTCTGCAACTCACTGTCTTGCTTCTGTGCTTTCTTGATTCTATCTGATAGAGAAGATCTCACTGATACCTGAAACAAAACAGAAGGACTTCCTGCACCAACAACTTCTATGCCAAAGTTCATCAAATCCATAACCAAAGGATCACGTTCCAAACACAACATTGTTAATGAAGCATTACTTTTTCGACTCAAAGCATCATCCACTTTATTTGCTTTTCCCGGATGGTAATGAATTGTACAATCATAATCCTTGATTAATTCCAGCCATCTCCTTTGTCTCATGTTTAACTCTTTCTGAGTGAATATATACTTTAAACTTTTTTGATCGGTATATATTTCACACTTTACTCCATACAAATGATGCCTCCAAATTTTTAAAGCAAAAACAATAGCAGCTAATTCCAAATCATGTGTAGGGTAATTTACCTCATGAGTTTTCAACTGTCGTGAAGCATAAGCAATTACCTGATCATTCTGCATTAGGACGCAACCAAGTCCTTTCAATGAAGCATCACTGTATATAACAAACTCACCATTCCTGGAAGGTAGTGCCAAAACTGGAGCATTCACCAATCTTCTTTTCAATTCCTGAAAACAATCATCACATTCTTTTGTCCAGATAAACTTAACACCCTTCCGAGTTAGCTTAGTCATTGGACTAGATAACCGTGAAAAATTTCTAACAAACCTTCGGTAATAGCCCGCCAAACCAAGGAAGATACGAATCTCGGTTACATTTGTGGGTCTTGGCCATTCTTCCACAACTTTTGTTTTTGCAGGATCAACAGTTATTCCATCTTTAGAAACAATGTGACCAAGGAAAGAAATTTGTTGCAACCAAAACTCACACTTGCTGAATTTCCCATACAGTTTCTTTTCTTTTAAGGTTTGCAAGATAACCCTTAAATGTTTTTCATGCTCCTCTTTACTTTTAGAAAACACCAAAATATCATCAATGAAAACCACCACAAACTTATCCAAGAACTCATGGAAAATTCTATTCATTAAGTCCATGAATACAGCAGGTGCATTGTTTAGCCCAAAAGGCATTACTACAAATTCATAATGGCCATATCTCGTACAGAACGCGGTCTTCGGAATATCTGCCTCCTTGACCTTCAGCTGATGGTACCCCGATCTCAAGTCAATCTTTGAAAAAAACTGAGCTCCCTGGAGCGGATCAAACAAATCATCGATATGAGGCAAAGGATATTTGTTCTTAACATTGATATTATTCAAGGTTCTATAATCAATGAAAAGTCTCATATAACCATCTTTCTTTTTAACAAATAAAACAGGAGCACCCCATGGTGATGTGCTAGGTCTAATGAAACCTTTCTCTAATAAATCTTGCAATTTCTCCTTCAACTCTAAAAGTTCAATTTGTGCCATTCGATAAGGGGGTTTTGAAATTGGCTTAGCATCAGGAACTAAGTCAACAGTAAACTCAACTTCCCGATCTGGTATTATTCCAGGCAACTCATCTGGAAAAACATCAGGATACCCATTTACCACCGGCACATCATTAATCTGAACAGTTCCTTTATTTTCAATGATGTGGGCAAGGTAACATTCATTTCTATCTTTTACAAGTTTCTCGGCCTCTTGATATGTTATCAAAAGTAAGGGTTCATTCTTCTATACAAACTGAAAGCCTTTCTGAAAAGAAACTTCTTTAGCTCTATAGTCAATCTAAGCATGGTAAATAGAGAGCCAATCCATACCTAGGATAACATCAAACTCTACTAGAGGTAGAACAATAAGGTTTTCAAGTATGTTCTTTCCACAGATAAGGATAGGAAGATTCTTATAAATTCTTTTTGCCTCGACACTTCCCCCAGGTGTTTTTACCAAAAGTTCCGGAGTCATTTCTTGAGATGGTATTCCCATTTTACTAGAAAAGGTTTCAGAGATGAAAGAATGTGTAGACCCCGAATCAAACAACACACTGGCATAATATGAAAAAACAAACAAAGTACCTAATACAACTTCATTTGATGGACCGACATCTGCTGAAGTAGTTGCAATGCATTTCACCACCCCTTTCTGCTTGTAGTCTAACTGCTTCCCATCACTCAAGCTCCTTGTCGGACACTCGTTTGCATAGTGACCCATCTCATTTCACTTATAACATTTCACTAACTGTAAGTCAAATTTGTTCTTACCTTCACCTTGATCCTTTTCAGTGCAATCACGAGCCTTATGTCCCATCTTACCACATCGGTAGCACTTTCCAGAATTCAGAAGACATTCCCCAGCATGCCTTCTGCCACATTTATCACAAACTGGAAACTTAGTTCTCTTACCATCAGACTTTTTTGAAGAATTCTTACCTTTCTCCTGCCACCTCGGTCTCTTCTTCTGCTGTTTGTTATGGAAAACTTGGTCATCGGCGAACTCCATTTCCACCTTCTCAGCACATCGAACAAGCTTTTCATAACTTTTAAACTCACGAGAAGATAATGCCCTTCGATACTTTGGCTTTAATCCTGAGTAAAAACGATTGATTTTACTATCAAGGTCCTGGATAAAATTTGGAGCATACCTTGCCAATCGAGTGAACCTTTCATCATAGGCAGCCACTGAGTCTTCCTCTTGCCTCAATTCCAAGAATTGCTTTTCCATCCTAAGTCGAACAGCCTTAGGAAAATACTTCTCAAGAAACATACCTTTGAATTCATCCCAGTCAAGAGCATCAATCTCATCGGCGTCCCTGATATTTTTAACCATAGACCACCACTGATATGCTTCACCCTCCAAACGGTAAATAGCAAGACTAACCTTTTGATTGTCTGAACACCCCATGACATCAAAAATCTTCTCCAGTTCTTTAATCCACCCTTCAGCTAGCACAGGGTCAGATGATCCTCTGAATGATGGGGGATGTTGCCTCATGAAATGTTCCACCACTGACATGTTCCTCTGCGGTTGATCTGGCTGATCTCGTGCATGGATACCACCGACATTTATCGCTTGAGTCAACTGCGCCATTACTGCAACAAACTGTTCAGTTCCAATTGCGACCATTTCTGGATGCTGATTCGGAAGGTTATTTCCTTCTGTATGCCTTCCTAGCACTGCTTCTCTGTTTCCTCTACGGAAAACCATTCTGAACAAACATGTCTTAGATGAAGCAACATGGTAATCTTTAAATGCTATATCATTTCAAAGAAATATTTTTGGATAATCATTTAATAGAATTCTAACTCCTAAAGTTATCTAAACCGACCTTTGATACCAACTATAAGGCCCCAGCCTTAAACCTTACTTAATCTTGAGTTATTACAAGATTACACATTGTGGATCTTTTCGGGTTTAGAGTTTTAGAGAATTAGATCATAAAACTTTCATTACATTCCACACATAAACAAAGTGGTTAAATAAAGATAGTATTCTTCATTCCCATCAATGGAAACACATTTAAAATAAAACATGGATTAATTCTTGACACATCCTTGACTCTATAATCTTATCATGTACCTTTCCCTTGACCTGTGAAAAACATTTCAAAAACTTGGGATGAGCATAAAAACTCAGTATGGGTTATAAAAAAAACATGGAAAGGAAACATGAGTTCATATATACATAAGAATGAAATCATACTTTTCCCATAAAACATTGTCACTTTAACATACCTCATAAAATCACGAATAAATCATAGAAATCATAAGACATAAAGGTAACTTGAGGCATTCATAACATTCTTACGTAGGGAGTAACCCTCTTGGTTACGTTTGGAATACCCATCACAATATATTCCCTAAAATCTCTTCGGAGAAACCTTGACGTTTCACTCCTTTGCGTTACCCAATGCATTGGAGAGTTATAACGGGCTCACCCACCCTTAGTTTATCACAGAACCACCCGTCTTCATAATAATGCCCAAGAACCATAACATAATCATATCACATAAAACATGCATAAAGGAAACATAAAATTTCCACATTTCAATCATGAGATATCAATAAAAAACATTGATATAAAAACATTATGAAAACCATTTTCAATACTAAAATCAAATAAAATTAAGACATGGTATTTATTTTTCTTTTAAAAAGAAGGTATGGCTTGTAGAGGAAGCCGAAACTCAAATAACGGTCACGACGGCGGAGAAGTCGTTGTCGCCGCATACGTACGACAAAAACATTCCCTTTTGTCGTTTAGTAAACGCTTCGTATAAAAAAGATTCCTTTTGAATAAATGTAAAAGTCAAAGGGGTTTATACACCGTATAAAAGAAAGTTGTGTATAAAATAAAATATGCCTCAATGAAAGGAGATTGAGACGAAGTCCCATACCTCGTATCCGACTTGACCCGACCATTCTTTAATCTCCTGAATAATAAACTTGAGTTAATCTCTACTTTCTTATGAATCTTTTTCAAGTTCATTATTCCTTTTATACCATGTTATGAACATCATGTAATCAGTTAAGTTAATAATGTTCATTTTGTCGGTATTTGGTTCTTAAGTCAAAAATAGACTTCTTACACTTACATGTTGTTAATTTGGTCAAAGGTTCATTATATCCAGAATGGTATTCATGATGTAGATATAATATATGTCATATATATCCAGTACATACATGCATTTATAATATTACATAATTTAGAGGTAAGAAATGAAATGCACCGTTCATGGAGACGGTAAGCCGTACGTACGCATGAACGCTACTTCCATTTCTATTTCATATTTTCTGGAATGGAATCATAATGATATAAGAGTATATTATAATTACAGTATAATAACATATATAATATCATTAAATTTATCCTTTACACATCCCACATATGGTATTAACGAATCAAATCACTTTTAGGGGGCGGTAGTCCGCACTTCCTAAAATGAAGATATCGTGTTTACCCATAATGGAAACCATAAAGGTATGCCCAAAATGATAAAAACAGAAGCTTAAGGAAAACATAAACAGATTATATATCATATATAAAAATAGTGACATCATAATGGCCACCTTTGAAGGTGTTAAATGAGTGTTGAACAATCATCGTTTCGGGAGGCAGAATTTCGCCATCCACGGAAACCGTATGTTCTTTAACCATTTGATGTAGTTTTGTGAGAGTGTAGCTAAAATAAATCATATAACAACATCCTAGTATATTGAAGATACTGGTGTTGTTACAAAATAAGTAAATAAAAAGAGTTTATGGGGTTGGAGAAGCAAAATAAAACAAATGAACATGAGAGAACGAATTACCTTAAAAAGTGTAAATCCTTTTGATTTGAGCCTAAAGGCTTCCTTTGAAAGGCTTCTGCCCAAAGGGAATCCTCTAGGATGAAGAGAGGGATGTGGAGAGAGAAAATGGGCAGGGGTTGGCCGAGCCAAAGGCTTGAAGAGTGTGTGAAATGAGGTAGAGGTGGGGGCCTTTTATAAGAGGAGAGGAGGGGCACTTTTGGAAAGTAAAAAAACATTACTTTATTTGAAAATGGGTTTCGGTTTTAAAAGGTCCCACATTGATATAATTCGTGGATAAGGTGATAAGGGTTCGAAATCCACTCTTCCAATTGGTTTTGGCCATGTGTAGGTTTTAGATTTTTCATTATCATTCCATTTTATTTAAATCGTCAAATAATGATGTAATCGCTGCATCATTATTATGTCATAAATAATTTAATTTATTTAATGTCTAAAAATTATAAAAAAAATTACTATGATATAGGAAATCTTTTTATCTTTCCAATTACTATTTATAATCAAAATTTTGACTTGTATAACCCCACTTAAAAATTGTTTTCGTAAAACATATTATGTTTGTGTCATTTTCACTTTAACATTAAATAAAAAGTAATTTATGTCATTTCCCAACAAAAGTGGATCCATGGGGTCCCGAAGTTGACCCATGGCATGTCATGGTCGGCCATGACACAACCAATGAGTTTGGGACATGTGTCTAGGTTATTTCATATTATTAAAGCCTTATTTAGACCTTAAACTGCCCTAATTACCACTAATCGCGATTAAGAACTTAATAAGTTACTATTCACCCAAAAATTATTTTAATCTCATTGAACCACATTTTACTTCTTAATAACAACCATGTATGTCGGATTTTCAAAATTCAATACACATTAGTGGTAAACTTTCATTTAACTGAAAAATCAGTTTGCTTGATTACCACTTAGTGGTTTCACTATTCATCAAAAATTGATGTTTTTCAGAAAATTACCAAAAATTCACCCTAAGCTATATTTGATATTCTGAATTCAAAAATGAAGTCTATTTTACAAAATTCAAATAATATAAGTCACATTAATTAATTTAATAATTAATTCCCGCTGCCAGAGCAAATGGCGTGTTTTTACAAAACAATAAGTATCAAAAGATTGACACCAGTTTAAGTCTAATTTCAAAGTGAAATTGATTCTAATGACCACCATTGGATAAAATGGTAAAAATATATTCTAATTTCACTTCAAAAGCAATTCAAAACAAAATCTAATCATATAAATAAATTAGATTAAAAATCAGTTTTGATGTAAAATGCAGTATTTTTCACTTTTCATTAAAAAAATGAACATTGTCAGAAAAATAACAAAAATTAACACAAGGTAAATTTTGATGTCCCAATCATAAAGAATAAGTTTATTTTGACAAACATAGTTTATCAAATTGTCAAAATATAGATTCAAAAATGGTTTTCCATCAAAAGGCAGTAAAACAAACTTTTAAGAATATTAGTTTATTCCATGCATAAGATTGTATTTATTTTCATTTTAAGCCTCTAAAACACTATATTAATCATTAATAGACATGGATAAAAATATCTATTATTCATTACTTACTTGGGATGTTACACAAACTCTGCTACTGATTTATTCATACCCGGCCACCAGTGTAGTCCTCTGTCGTCCTGATACATTTTTTCCACTCCTATATGTACCGCTAGAGGATAAGTGTGAAACTCCCTCAACACCTCCTCATGTAGTGAAACTGGTACCATGGTACGTCCTCTATAGAGGATGGAATTCTCCCCACCTTCAGAAAATCAATTAGGTGTCTGACTTGAAGATATCGGAGCACGTCACGTCTCACAGTCAATGTCCCCACGTTGTGCCTCCCTGACATGCTTAAGGAGTGGAGGAGTGATAATGAGATACTAAAGGAATACATATCCATCTCTATCGACAAAGGATATCTGCAACGCGGCCAGCTTCTCAGTCGCCTCTCTTAGCTGCTGAATGCCTGCTCTCCTGCCGAGAGCATCTTCTACAACGTTCCCCTTCCCAGGATTGTAGACTATCTCGATGTCCAAGTCCCAGAGGAACTTGATCCAGCATTGCTATCTCAAGTTTAGGTCCTTCTACGAGTAGATGTTCCTGAGATTCTTGTTGTCATAGTAGACTATAAAATTCTCTCCCATCAGATAGTGCCACAACATCTTCAAGGCGAAGACCACTACAGCTAACTCCAGGTCATGGGTAGCGTAGTTCTGCTCGTGTTGTCTCAACTTCTGTGATCAGTATGTGATCATTTCCCACTTCTGCATCGTGACACACTTGAGTCTGATCCCTGATGCGTCACAGTAAACTATGTACCCTACGCCATCATCTGGTAGCCCCAATATGGGCTCACTAGTCAACCTCTATCTCAGCTCCTGAAAGCTCTGCTGGCATCTATCTGACCGCACGAAGGGTTTCCCCATTATCACCATTTCTGAAAGTATTTCAGCAACTCTAGAGAAGTCTGGCACAAATCTCCGATAGTACACAACTAGTCCCTGAAAACTTCACACCTCTGTCACACCCTTGGGTGGCTCCCAAACAAGAACTGCCTCGATCTTCACGAGATCCACTGCAAATCCAGCCTCCGAGATGATGTCACCCAAGAAGGGAACCACTCAAATACAAAAAATAGCACTTCGAGAGCATACCATAAAGCCGGTGCTCTTGTAGTGTGTCCAGTTCTTCCCGCAAATGGTGTGCGTTCTCTTCCTCAGTAGTCGAGTAAATCAGTATGTCGTCGATGGAGACTACAACAAGGTGATCAAGGTAAGCCTATAATATCCTTTTCATGATACTCATGAACACTTCTAGAGCATTGGATACGATGAAGGGAATAACAAAGAACTCGTTGTGGCCATACCGACACCTGAAGGTCGTCTTCTTCACATTCTCATCTTGAACTCTGAACTGGTGATAGCCTGACCTGAGGTCTATCTTTGAGAACAATCGTTCTCCCTAGATCTGATCAAAGAAGTCGTCAATCCCCAGGAGTGGGTACATGTTCTTCATGGTCACCTGATTCAGAAGAAGATAGTTGACACACAGTCTCAAGATCCCATCTGCCTTCTTGGTGAAAAAAATTGGTGATGCCCAAGGTGAAACACTGGGTCAGATAAATCCATTCCCCTGCAAGTCCTCCAGCTGTACCCGCACCTCACGAAGCTCGGCAAAATCCATCCAATATGCTGGATTAGATATCATTGTTGTCCCAGGGTATAGGTCAATGGAGAATTCTACCTCTATGCACAGAGGTAGTCCTGGAATGTCGTCAGGGAAAACATCCACATACTGATCCACCACAATAGGAAAACTCGAACTCCGCACATCAACTGCTCTGAGGATGAGACTAGCCAACTGATGTGTGATTAGGTGCCCCATATTCTATGAAAGTCCATCCTAGGTTGCAAAGGCTCCCTTCTTGCCGGTGAAGGGGAAACTGGTCCCATTAGTGTAGACACACCACACTTTACGCCTAATACAGTCGATCTGATCATGGACTATAGAAAACTAGTCCATACCCAAGTTGACGTTGTTAGGCCTCAACACTGCTAGAATAAGATCGTAGCTGAATTTATCACCTCCTAGGGTAAGCTCACACTGCCTTCACCAGTGCATAATCATCGAGTCTTCTCCCGTAGGAGTCTCTAGCCATAAAGATCGAGCCAACGTCTCCCTCAGAATCTTCGAGCTCCGAACAAGGGCATTAGAAATAATAGAATGACCCACACATGTGCCAACACGTACTGCAGTAAGGGTGGATTAGACATAAATAGTAACTCAAATCATCTCAGGTATTCCATGGTTATGGGCCTCGACTACCTGGAGCTGAGCCCACCTTTGTCCGCCAGCTCCCTGTGGTCGGGGTGGGCCTCCGGGTGGTGGTGGTGGTAGAGCCTCGAAACGTTGTCCACCACCCGCTACATGGCCAGCTCCTATGCCACGTCCACCTACTCCCGGTGGACCACCATGTTCAATCCTCTGCCTCTTCTTGGGAGGTCCCTCTACTGTCTACTGCTCATCTGCATGGTGGGTTGGGCAGTCACGAGCCATGTGGCCCTGCCCGCCACATGCATAGCACTGCCTGCTCCTCGTATAGATGACTCGGTCTCATGTGCCCAACTCAACCGAACCTGTATCATGGGATCACCCATCTGATGGGAATGTCCGCTTGGACCAATGCATCATATGTCTACTTTCGGTTGCAGAAGACTCTTCTACCTTTCTCCCTATGGTGGGTCTCACCGCTGGTGAGTTCTCTACAAGAAAACTGTCCACTAGATGGGATTGCTCTAGCACCCCCGCCTGCATCAGAATGCTGAGGGGAATCGTCGAAGCCCTGATCTCATGCATGAGTCCCTGTTCGAAGGTCCAGGACCGGAAGAACAGGTCCCATACCATATCTGTGAAATAACGTGAGAGGTCTGTGAACCACTTTGAGTACTGAGCTACTGTAATGTTGCACTACTGCAGATGAAGTAACTCCTGAATCTTCACCGCACAAAGGGTGGATGGAACAAACTCCACCCAGAACAGGCTCTCGAAGTCTTCCCATAGTAGTGATGCCTCGTCATTCCCTTGGAGCATCAGGCTCCACCGTCTACCTACTGATACATGTAGGAGACTCACGACAAGGATCACCATATAGTCGACTGGTGTCCCTACTAATATGAAGACTGTAACGATAGTCACCAACCAATCCTCAGCTTCCTGTGGGTATGTCTCTCCCCAGAACCTGGGTGGCCTCTGGCGCTGGAACTTGTGGAACAGACTCAGGTGGCGTTCACTCTATTCTGCTACAGCTGATGGTATCGGTGGCCCAGCGGGTAGTGGTACTACTGGTACCTCCCCTGTGATGGGGCCCTGCACTGAGGCCTTGTTGCTCGGTGGGCTACCATCTCATACGTAACTCGAAACCCAAGCCGGCTGCCTTCATGGGGCTATCCTGAAAAGAAACAGGTGTGCCATAGTAAAAAATAGTATACCTGTTGAGCTGACACAAAGTAATCACAAATGAAACTTTTTCGAAGGAAACACACATGCAATCAGTGTTTTCATGCACTGAGTCGATAATCAAAAGTCAGGGTCCTAGTGTATGGATACGTCGGTTGCTGCACCATCACCGGTTTCCCTAAACTGATAACCACACCAAAAAAACATAACACTATTTCCATTAAAATAATTTGAGTCTATGTTATGTTGTAGAACTGACCACCTCTGATACCAATTTGTCTCGACCCGTCCTCGAGGCTCGTGCCATGACTACCCCAAACCTACCTTCCATAGGCAAGGGGCTAGCAACTAGCACCAAAGGCGTAAATCCATAAGCTGGGAAGACATTGCCTTTATAAAAGAAAAAAACATAATAGAGTATGCAACAGGAAGTAAACACTAATTAAAAATGAATACAAAAGATTGTAATGGAAGGTAAATGGGCCAGTATACAAACCCAACTGGACAACAAGAACAAGTAAAAAGGGACAAACCACTAAAAGTAAAGAGCAGCTCCTTGATCATCCTCCAGGGTTCCTACTTGAAGGGTAGGTACAAATGTCCACCTCAGCACTCATGTTTTTCAGTCTCCTCTGTGTGCCGACTCGTCGCAAGTTCCACCTCTGGGTACCATCAAGTCATGGCACTCTCGGCCTCTGTCAGCACTGTCCATCGTCTGCATCAAACACAATGAGGTGTGGGCATATCCCGTGAAAGGGTTAGTATAACGATACACAGTAGGGACCCCGAGACCTTCAAGGTCTCACAATAACCACTAAGTATAAACAAAAGAAGAAATATACAATCATGAAGTATCAACCAACCCTACTTAGGTATATGCCCATACATATACCTAAGTTACCAATCTCAGTCCAACTCCAACTCCCGAGCCAAGGCACAAACCAATTCCACAATGGAAGTAAAGAAAATCACCATGATGATAATGGTTGAAATACATGACTAATCTCACATAGGTATTCCACAATAGTAGAGAGATATTGATGATCAGATGTAGCCACTAGATCATCTAAGCTATCGGACACACACAGGATACAGAACTAGCTAACTTGTCGGACCCACACAGGATATAGGACCAGCTATCTCATCTAAGATGTCACACCCACACCGGATACATGACCAGCTATTCTATAGGACCCACACAGGATACAGTAATAGAAGTCACAACTGTAGAACCCACACATGATTCTGGTATAGTAGTCGTCGCCTACGATCCCACTGAGGATTCCAGTAAAGTAGTTGTTGTAGTCGTAGCCAGCTCTAGGTTTCCCACAAACAACACGCTTGATTCTGGGAGGGTCCGATCCTCAAGTGAAATTTTGATACCTCAAATATCATGAAATCATGAGTTGATATATTCTATTGTTACATCTCATCATATGGAACCCAATGCGATAGACAGTGTGTCAATCAGACGCCCGGTCTAAGAGTTATTAGCATTTCTAATCCAGGGGCCTGGTTGGATTTAAGCTCATTCCAAACCAGGACATTTTAATAATTTCTCCAAAACTCACATAGAGTATCTCAAAAGGACCTCCTCATCACGAGGGTCCCAGTGCCGCAGAAAGCACATCGATCGGATGCACGTCCTAAGAGATATTCACGTTTAAGAGAAGACGAGTCCGCCCTGTCATGTCCAGTGGGCGGGCGGGTCGGCCCGACTCGGTTCTGCTGGTCCGAACTAGTTGGAGGTTCGGCCTAGCCCAGTGGGGTGTGGCCCACCCATGGACCCGACCCCCACTGCGGGCCAGTTTGGTTCGCCCAACGGTACCAAGGGGGCTGCCCCTCCTCTGCCCGGCCTGCTGTAGCCGGCTGGTTCTATCCGGCCTGAGCAGCCCGCACAGTAGGCCATGGTTCTCCCCACGTGGTGTTGTGGTTCTCCCCACACGGTGCTGCAGTCTTCCTGCCTGGCTGGCAGGTGGCCGGACGGTTCACCTAGCAGAGCGGCCAGCACAGTGGGCCGCGGTATTCTCCGTGCAGCGCCTACGGGCACCGCGTTCCGTCAGCCCGGCTGTCAGGCTGCAGGTCGGTTCTTTCATCCTAGCGGCTCGTGGTTATGGGTCGCGGTCTCCCTCCACGCGGCGATTATGGGTGCTACAGTCTTCCAGCGAGCCAGCCGGATTGGCCAGCCGGTCGTCCCGCAGACCGGTTCTATGGTGGCCAGTTTAGCTGGCAGCCTCCACACTTCCATCGCGGCGCGACGACGCCACTGTCCTGCTACTCTCTATGTGGTTTGACGGTTCCGTTCCACCTCCACCGTCACTGTTCTTCTCCGGCGAGGTGTGATGGCACCGCGCCCTTTTGGCTCCTCTTTCGATGTAAACCAAACGAGATTCATCGGAGGGTCATCAGGCCGTGTTTGTTTGTCCCCCGCCATCTGCATTAAGTGATTTCAATTTTCCACCTTCAAACCAAAGTAAATATTGAATAATCGAGGATATAATTTTATTCATTTAAAATTAAAAAAAATCTCCCTACCTCGTAATCGGCATTGTACATAGATGAGTCATGGAAGACAGGTGTCGCGGAAGACGGGCGTCGTTCCGTCATCGTTGGAGGAAGTAGAGCTCGAAATGTCATGTCGAGATGACGCCTTCAGTGTAATTTTTTGGCGAGGGTTCCTCCTTTCCTTTCTCCGGTTTAAGAAGTTGAGTAGATTTTACTTCACGTACTTTGGAGACATGGAGCATTCTTCATCAAGAGGAAGATGTTTTCCGCATTCTTCATGGAAAGAACACTTTATTTTTAATTCTCTAAACACTCTCCCAAGAGCTCCTCCCAGGGTTATTCCTACACCCCAAAAAATTAAAATAAAGGCTCCACCATTATTTTATTATTGCCATGAAACCAATAAGGATTAGAAGAAATTAAAATCCTTTCAATTTAATTAATAAAGACATTAATTAATTGTGTTGGAAAAATTAAGTGGAAGGGAGGTGGAGAGTTCACCAAAAATAAATGAGGAGTGGTCTCATTAATTCAAAGGGGAGGTCAAGAGTTTCAATGGGGAGGGGTTTAAAGGGAGTTGAGGGGTTTGGTGTTCGTGTGGGCCCAACCACACAATATCCTCCCATGGAAAGTTATGTGGGTTGTGGGCCCCACCTCCAACTTTACTTTGCTGGATTTAACCAAGACTTAAATAAAAATATGTTAATCATATTTTTATTTATTTTAATTAGTTACCCCCTAAAATAAATTTATGTAACACCTAAAATTTATTTAATTTATTAAAAATCCCCAAAATTAACTTCCGTTCTTGACCAAATGCAACTATGGTAGATATCTCCTTAAGCGAATACCGGCGCTTCGAGTTCATCAGTGTCGTCATATTTGAATTCCGTGCATCGGTTCAAAAGATAGAAAAACCCGCACATATATTTACTGAATATACATGGAAAAAAATTCAGAAATTTATTCCAGGCACACCGGGTCTCAGAATCAAGCGTCGTCAAAAACTACTGACTCGTAAAATTGCAAAGAATTTATGAAAAAAAATTCCACGAAATTTAAGGGTATTTACCAAAATAAAATATGTTTTCAATGGATTTATACATTAAAATTCTTATCATATAAACTAACATCGGAAAAAATAAGACTAAAAGATACATTACAATGGAAATGTTGGAACCATAAAGGATATTCAAACAAACTCAAAACTAGGTTTACACGTATGAGAACATATAATTTATGTGAAAACATAGACATTGAGAAGAAATCAATTTATCAAGTATTGATATAGAGAGATAATGATCTTGGTTACTAGAATGTTTATGATCACAAAGACATAACCAAAAAAGGTTTCAAAAAGTAATTTATGTCCATGAAATTGATTATAATAGAAAAAACATTGAATTAAAGAAGTTTTTATTGATTTTTTATTGTGCTTTTGTGAAAAATATACTTACATGATTTCAAGAAAATAATTACCTTGATTTTCCCTTGATTGATTTCCACTACATCTCCTACTCCATGAAATGATGTTGAATTTTTCATTCATTAAGTACTAACTAATACCAACATATAATGATAAGTCATTCTAAATTTATATATACAGAATCAATGAAAAATGTTAGAAAAAAGGTATCCAGTATTATTAAATCTCGGTAAGAATAGAAAATACTTGAATCTCTTAAACCTCATCTGATGTCTAACATAATCTATCCAAAAACATTTATACTAATATACCTTTTAAAATATTAATTTCAAACACATTAGAAATAAGGAAACTAAATTAGCTTAACATTTATCCCCCATATAACATAAAGTATCTGGTAGATGAAAATTTCCATACATGTGAACATCATTATCCTTTATTCTATTTAAACATGGTAATAACCTAAATTATGATAAATCATTAATGAAATCAATAATGTTTCCTTCTTCTAATGTTTATTTTTTATATTCCATAAATAGAAAAATGATATAAACTCCATCCATGATTAATCAAAATCATTGTCACCAAATCATTAATCACATCCAAGTATATCATTGTCATTATATTTACTTTATCTAAACATCGTTATCTTATCATCAGGTACATATTAAGGGGTTTCATTCCCACAATCCTGTTTTCTCATTAAATATACATTTAAATTGAATAACATTTCTTGTCTAATTGAACCATTCTAAATATTATTTTAAATTTATAGATAAAAACATAAAGAGAGCAATCCTTTTATATTTTACCATTCCTTATTCATGAATCTAAATACATAAAAACATTTTTTATTCCACATCATCCTTTAGAAATTAATATTGCTACCTCAACATAATACATAATACCACATTACATCCACATTTCACATATAGTATCATCATAAAAAGAAATATAACCATTCCTTGTACAACATTTTTTATTCTCATCATGGTCATTCCACTCAGGTTCAATAATCACACTGACCATTCATTCCATATATAAATAATTTTACTATTAATTTTTTGTTAGGGGGCACAATATTTACATCCATTATATTTACTGATCACTTAATTTTTCTTTTGTAGTTACTTTATCTATGTCCTTAATTTACTTATTCAAATCATATTCTTTTTTCCATTATAAAATTTAGTTAGGGGATTATTTCCACATTATTTCCAAATAGGAAACATAATATTCATTCCTCCATGGTCTCCATTACCAGAACACTTAACAAATTCGGTACTTATATTATTTTTTGAGTCTAAGTGTTTATTAATTTACACATTATTAATCTTGTACAATGAAAACTAATTAGTCTTGATTACAAAATATTTTACTCCAGTGATTATTCAATTTTATATATTATCAGAAATATTCCATCACATTCAACATTATCATTGTTCATTATAGATAAAATTATTTTCTAAAACAAAAATGAATATCATCAGAAACACTTATCATGGTAGAATCCCTATAATCATGAAAAATCACTTATGATACGTCTAAAATACGAAACATTCATTAATTTATGACACCATAGGGTTATCCATACAAGTAAACCAATAAATATCCTTCAAAATAAACTTATGCATATTAATAATGTTTTTTCATCATAGTTTCCAAAGGAATACTAAAAATTTCCATAAAAAACAAATATAGTTACATCATATTAACTAACAAGGATATTAAATGATTTTTTATAATTTTTCAAAAAATTAAAAAACTACATAATCGAGGAACCTAATATTTTAGTGTATTTGGAAACATAGAGATCAAATAAATATCCTATTGAATGATTTTTATGATATCTATTAAATATCATCCATGTTAGTTATCCTACAAAAATGATTTCTCCATAATAGGGGTAATGGAAACATTAAAAATGTCTGAGTTTAGATGCTCATTAATGGTCGACAAGGGGGATTTGTTTTCATAACATGAGGGTAAGTTTAGAGACCCGAAGCTTGACGTACATGAATATTACATTACTTTTGCAGAATACTTAATACATAAGAAAAACACACACACAAGGATCGTAATAGTTTAGTGTCTTTTAGTACTGGAATTTGGGTTTTTCCCAACAGCAGTATACCAACGGTTCAATTAAACCATTGGTATACTCAGCCTTTTCCAACGGTTTACTGAAACCGTTGGCAAAGGGCATTCTAGTGACCCATTTCCCAACGGTTCTATAGAACCGTTGGGAAAGGGGTGCTAAACTTATCCCTTTCCCAACGGTTTATTTAAACCGTTGGGAAAGGTTGCATTTTCCAACGGTTTTTACAAACTGTTGGCAAAGGTTTTGCCCAAATACCAACCCCGATCTGCTCTCCCTCATTCGAGACAGAGCCCTAATTATCCTCTGCTCCCGTGCTCTCGCGAACCCCCCGTCCGAACTTCATCGACCCCTGTCCGTATAGGTACACCCCCCATCCGAACAGGTAAAAATTGATCTCAATCAAGTTGTTGTAGTTGTTTTAATGAATTTATTTTTCCATTAATTAAAACATAAGAACAATGGTTCCATTTTTATAGAAGCTTACATGCCAATGGTGGACAATTTTAAAATGCATATAGATTCTATTATTTTTAGATTTCTTCTCTTATGGATATGTGTTGGTTTCCAACATGGAATTCCTTGACTATCTACATAGCATGATAGATGGTTTATTTTGGAAATTTCCAATGGAAATTACATGATCCTATAAACATTTTGACTAATTTTCCTAACCTAGATGGATTGTCTGATGTTTCTCTAATGATCAAGGACAGAATGTTTGGAGGACATCACAAGTCCTGACTGGTTGATCCTAGAAGAAATTTCATGATAATTGATGTAATGCCTATAGGGAATCTCTTGATTTTGGTGATCTTCTCCATTTTCATCAAAAGACATGTTTGACACACTGGGAGGGAAACTCTAGAGTCAGTGTGACATCTCTTGAAGGGTGATTTATGTCCATAGTGACATGATTTGAGGACATCACATGACCTAGTTGGTGTGCCTGGAGGGTGTTAAGGGAGCCATCTAACATTCCTGACATTTAATATGAGACTGAGATAATATGTATTGATTCCCCTATATAGAAGGAGATACATATCTATTGGAAAACATGTAGTCTGTATGGTGAGAATTAAAGGCTTTTCATTACAAGGGTGGCATATTCATGGGTGCCATCTGATTTTATTTGACATGTCAAGGTGACATCAAATGATCAAAATAGGTTTCCAATGGAATGTATTATTAACAGGATGAAATTTACTAGTGCAATAAAATTTCATAGGTGTTGCATATTATGAACATTAGGGTCAACATATATTTCCTTCACCTTAGTCTCCCATATTTTAGTATTTCATCCATCCTTTTATCCCAAATTCCATAGATTTATAGATTATTTTATTATATTATGTCTCAAATTATCTAAAATATGTGTTTGATGTTCTTCACATGACCTATCATAATTCCTTCTCATAATCTATAGTGATCATTGGAAGATCCCATGCATGATTCATGATCAGTCAAATTATTCTGCAGATCATACATAATAGAAGCCTTACAAGATGTGAGATGATTATATCTATGAAATATACTCAGGTACCTGGTGAGGAAGTTCATATTAATTCAAAAAGGTAAATCGCATATGAGGATACCCTACTAATATGGTTATGGGATGAGGCATGCTCTGATGTGATAACACATTATGTTCTTGTTGGTTTTACATTTTTTCAATAACACATTAGTATGTTTTTTCACATGTGTAGTTGATACCATGATTATTTTCTTCCTTTATCGTTTACTTAAATATATTTTCTATTAAGGTTCAATCCTATTGAATTGTTTATGACAAAATGACTTATATGAATTCTTTCTACAGAATGGACAGAAGTTGGATGTATGAAACCGATCGTATCTCAAGCGATTTTCAAAACAATTTGGAGAGCTTTATAGATTTTTCATTTCACAATGCTTCAGATAGTGGTTACATACACTGCCCATGTTCCAATTGTGTTGCTAGACCTTGGTTGAGTCGTGAAGAAGTCAGCTACCACATAACCAAAAATGGTTTTCAAGAAAACTACATTGTGTGGTATCACAATGGGGAGAAAATGAAATCTCAAATTGGTGATGATCGAAATGAAAGGACTGGAATGGAGAATTTTTTAGATGATCGGTTTCCGTTTATTCGTCATCATGAAAAAGAAAGGATTTCGAATCAAGAAGACGTCGATATGAGGACAACTGATGCATCTAGTGAAAATGATGATATTGATAGGGTGAAAAAATTGAATGATGCTGCCACGACTCTAGTATATCGAGAATGCGATAAAATGAAAAAGCTGGAATTTTTAATCCGATTGTTTCATGGAAAAACTATGTATGGGATTTCTAATACAGCAATCGATTACATTCATACCCTCTTGAAGGATTTACTTCCAGATGATGCAGATATTCCCTCAAACCACTATATGGCATGGAAGTTAGTTGAAGAACTTGGATTTTCCAGAAACAAAATTCATGCTTTCCCGAAAGATTGCAGTTTATTATGGGAAGAAACCGCTGAACGAAATGAATGTATAAAATGTGGCACATCCCACTGGAAGTCAAAATCTGATGGAACACCATCCCACGTTCCACAGAAAGTAATGTGGCACTTTCCATTGATCCCCAGACTCCAGAATCTTTTTATGTCTGATGACATATCAATAAAAATGAGATGGCATGATACCGAGAGAAAGGAGTCTAATGATGAGTTGGTTCATCCTGTAGATGGATTTTCATGGCAGAGGTTTGATGCTCGACATCCTGATTTTGCAGCTAACGTGCGTAATGTGAGGCTGGGTCTTTCATGCGACGGTTTTAATCCGTTTGGGCCGATGCTTACTTCGCACAGCACATGGCCAGTTTTTATACACATTTATAATCTTCCCCCATGGTTGTGTATGAAAATATCTTTCACTTTCATGAGTATACTCATATCTGGTCCTTCTGATCCCGGCATTGATATTGATGTATACATGAAACCTTTAATAAAAGAGTTGAAACTTCTTTGGGATGTGGGTGTGCGCACATACGATGCATGTTCGAAAGACATATTTCAGATGCGTGCTGCGCTTATGTGGACGATCAATGATTTTCCGGCTTATGCAATGATGTCTGGATGGAGAACGAAGGGAAAACTATCATGTCCAGTTTGTATGAAGAATACACGATCCAGAAGACTGAAACATCGTTGTAGTTTCAGTTTTATGGGACATCAACGATTTTTGCCAAAGGATCATACATATAGAATGAATCGTCAAAGATTTTATAATACTATAGAGACCGATGATCCACCTCAGCATATGTCTGGAACTGATGTGCTTAATGAATTGAAAGATTTCAGTTTTTCGTTCGGGAAGGGTCAAATGAAATCTAGAAAGAGAAAGAATGTTTCCATAGAAACCTGTTACAATTGGAGGAAGAGGAATATCTTTTTTGATTTTCCTTATTGGTCAACCAATTTGCTACGTCATTGCTTAGACATAATGCATATTGAAAAGAATATATGTGAAATGTTGCTTTCAGTTCTTCTAAATGTCAAGGGGAAGACAAAAGATGATTTACGATCTCGACGTGACTTGGTGGATTGGGGCATCAGAACAGAATTGCATCCTGTGCGTATCAGTGAAAATAAATGGCAACTTCCATGTGCTTCTTATGTGATGACACCTACTGAAAAAAAAAATCTTGAAGTATCAGAGACTATTAGAGTTCCTGATGGCTATTCAATCAACATATCTAAACGGGTCAATAGAAGAGAGTTGAAGCTAAAATCTTTGAAGACTCATGATTATCACGTTCTACTACATGAGTTGCTTCCAATAGCAATCCATCATCTTTTGTCCAATAATGTAAGGGTGGGTGTTATTCGGTTGTGCCATTTGTTTAGAGATCTTTGTGCTAAGAAGTTTTCCAAGTCTTTCTTGCAAAAATTGTTGACAGATGCCCCATTAATTTTGTGTGAGTTGGAGAAAATATTTCCCCCATCATTTTTCACATGCATGCTGCATCTGACTGTCCATATTCCAACTGAAATACTTCTCGGAGGACCTGTTTCTTTTCGTTGGATGTATCCAACTGAAAGAAATATGTTCACATTAAAGTCTTATGTTCTAAACAAGAATCATCCCGAAGGTTCTATCGTGAACGGTTACTTAGCTCAAGAATGTATGGATTTCTGTTCGATGTATTTGTCTGATCTTACTACAAGAATGAACAGACCAATGAGAAATGAAGAAGAACAATATGAGAAAATTGAACCCAGTTTTCCATCACTTCCTCAAACAGGAGGAATTCCTGGATCATATACATTGAAGACATTAAGCCATGAAGAGCGGTAGATGGCACATCGCACAGTTTTGTTCAACTGTGATTTGTTCGATGACTATATCATGTAAAAAAATTGAATATGTATATCTTACATATATATCTGTTAAACTATTCATATTTTTTTATCTACAGGGAACATAAAACAATGATAAATAGGAAGCATCGTTCTTTATCTTTGATAAGGAGAGATACTTTGCATAGCAAAGAGTTTTCTGCTTGGTTAAAATTGAAGGTAAAAATATTACTATTTAAAGTAATTATTTCAATATTTAATTATGTTTAACTGTCATTTATATTGCAGGTATTGAGTTTGTCAGCTGACTCTGTCTCTGAGGAAATAAGAGCTTTGTCTTTTGGTCCTAATACCGTGGTTCGTGACTGTAAATCAATTGTTATCAATGGGTACAGATTTATTGTCACTGAACGAGCCAAAAACATGAGAACACAACATAATGGTATTATGGTTACTGCCACAACAGATTGTTATGCCAGTGCATCAGATAGTAGACCGTGACTTGAAAATGTGGGTTATTATGGAGTCGTTGAGAAAATAATAATTTGGATTGTTACTCTCATGGATGAGTCACAATGATGAAATGCCATTGGTTTGATTCGATGACAAGACATGGCACATTTATTGATGATTGTGGATTTCGAGTAATTAATATGACCCGCACTCTTGCTACCGAAGAACCATATGTGTTGGCATCAATGGCTAAACAAGTTTTTTATGTCAAAGATCAACTTCAACCTGAATTTGGTGTCATAGTTGAAATAATTCCAAGACATATTTTTGATGATGCTGATGATGGAATTGACACTGTCCCTATTGCCATTGGAACCAATCCATTTATTTCTTTTGATGACTCCAATAGCTCAATTGTCAGACTTGATTGTGAACCTGAAGTTGTGGTTGGAAATATATAGAATCATTCATCCATGTTCTCAATTCTTTTGGTTTACCTCGAGTTGGGTTGTTAAGGTTGGTAATATTCATATTTATTTAGTATTGATCACAAATATGTTTTAGCTGACTTGACCGTTATGTGAATTTTCAATGATTATTGGTTTCTGTTTTATTTGAATTGCATTTTCTAATTTGGAATTGAATTGTATTCAAACCAAATCAAACAATATTTCTAACATGGTGAACATTACAACTTTTATGTTTTATTAAATTCATTCAAGCTCTTCTAAAACAATTGATAGCTAAATTACCAATGAATCTCCTCATTCCCTCATATATTTAGTTTTTTGGTTTACACATTAATTTCCTTATTCTAATTAATTAAATATTTGTTTTCAAATGCAGGAAATGCAGCCAATTGAAGAGAGACGAAGAAAAAAAATGGCAGAGAACAATCGTCGGATGGAGGAGCTGGGCATTCCACCATTAGTGCCTACAGTGAGTACATTATTTCAAATATATATATATATATATATATATATATATATATATTTACAGAATATATAATGTCATGTGATTAATTTTTTTGTAATCTTTTTTGTAGGATCCACCGTTACGTCGACAGTTATTCGACGAGGAGCCTAGTACTGGTCCTAGTACTTAGGTCGGTGGTACGAGGAGCGTTCGTACCAGAGGTGGATGTAGAGCTGCGCGTGCCCGACTAGACCCTGCCCCTCCAACTCACATTTCAGCCTTCCCACATTCTGATCCCGGTGTGTCGTTAGGGACACACGGGGTATTTAGGCCTCCCATGTTTTCGCTACCTTCTGCATCTTCTGCCCCATCATTTTCACATCCCATGATGATTCCCACTCCCCAGTCAGCATCAGGTCATACAGTTGTTCCATCTTCTTTGCCTTCTACTTCTGTCTCTCTGATCTTTTATATTCCATCGTCTTCGACTCCTGTTCCACCAGAGGGTATTCCATCAGGTTCTGTGGATCCGGCGCCACTCATTGATCAGACTAGCGCAGGTATATTTATAAAACCCTAACAAATTTTTATAGCAATATTTATTTTCATTATAACAAGTTTTGATAAAATATTTTTTTTTCTTTCATGACAGATACATCTACTGACAGGAGGCGGGGGCGGGGCCGTACACGCATGCATTCGGTGTGGAACCGTCGCACACAGGTTATGGTGGAATATAATAAAGACAATCAGATGGTTGAGAAAATAGGGCAGCAATGTTATAGTTTTCTGGCGATGCTTGCCAAATACTCCAACATCATTCCCGTCAGCCCGCTGTCGTGGAGACATTTGCCACATTAGGTCAAAGATAGAGCTTGGGAAGAGATATGGGTAAAAAAATCTGTTTTATTTAATTCTATGAATTATTTTTGTATTTATATGAATTAATATTTTGATTTTAGCTTCGATTAAATTTTCTTGATGGTGAGGGTGCACGACTAAAACGTCTAAAGGATTTAGGCGAGCTTTGGAGAGCCTACAAGCATGAGATGTATATTGGCTGGTGTGCTAGAGTTGGCACTGAGTTAGAGGCGGTACCAGTCGTGGATGATTGTCCTATAGAGCAGTATCGTCAGATGATTACTCATTGGACGAGTACACAGTTTAAGGTATGAATTACATTTAAGGTATTTAAATAATAACTTTAAAGTTTTGAATTAATATTATCCTTTTCATTATCGAATTTTATTTAGGAATCATCTGGAAAAAATAAAAAAAAACATTGATGCAAAAAAATACCTCCATACACTAGGACACACGACGATGTCGGATCATGAGAGGTAGCAGGTATGACAATTGTTTATAAGTTTTCTTTACAACTTAAATTTTATTTTGTTTCCTCAATTATTTAATCATTTGCTAATATTTTTATATAACTTTTTTTTTCAATGTCATTCTAGAGGCAAGTACAAAATATTGAAGGTCGTGTGCCTCGAGCAAAACTGTTTTGCTCGAGTAGACGAAAAAAGGATGGAAGTGTTGTCAACGAAGTGACTCAGCAGCAGATTGTAAGTTTTAATCTGTTGATTTTATATTTTAATATCTATTTTGTAACTTAATAATATATTTATATTTGTAACAGGATGCTTTAGAGGCCCTCGATTCCCAAGAAGCAGTCAATTTTGGGCCATCTGATCACTTACATCAGGTGTTGGGAGAGGATCATTCTGGCAGAGTACGCTGCCGACCTAGGATAGCCCCGACGAGGTATTGGCCTGCCTCAGGTACGAGTTGTAGTGCCACTGAGCTGTAGAAAGTTAGGGCACAAGCAGAACAGGCTGAGAAAAGGGCCACAGAGACGGCAGAACAGTCTGTTAGGGAAAACAATGTACTTATGAAATTTATTGAAGTTCTACGTCCAACACTTCCAGCAGAGGCCATCCCAACGATTGATGAATACATGTCGTCGATACATTCTATATATGGTGCACCAGGTGGCAGTTCCAGTGGTGGTCAGGCAGACGTCGAGCTTGAAGATGATGATGGCAAGGAGTTTGATGCGAAAGAGGAGGGAGATGAGGAGGGCGAGGAGGAGGGCGCTATGGAGGGTGAGGACGATGAGGAGGACGATGACGAGGGTGATGATGATGATGATGATGGTGATGGTGATGCTAATGTGGGACATATTGATCCATTATATTTTTGACTTATATTACTGAGATTTGATGTTTAATCTATTCTAGTTGTTGGTTTTATCTAGACTCGTAGTATAGTATTGGAGTTGAGTTATTTTTATATATTGTCTATTTTTATGGATGTTGTTGTCTTTTAGTGGTTGTGTGTTTGAGAAATCCCTGGAAAAACCCCCTCATTCTTGGACCCTGGACAACCCCTCTCCCCCTTGGACCCCAAACACCCCCCAAACACCCCTCGGAAAGCCCCGCAGACAGCCCCCTGGACAGCCCCCCGTACAGCCCCCCACCCTCCACCCTGGACCCCAGATAGCCCCCGGACAGCCCCCTGAACAACCCCGGACAACCCCCTGAACAACCCCTGAACAACCCCTGAACAACCCCTGAACAACCCCCTGAACAACTCCCGGACAGCCCCCTGAACAACCCCAGATAGCCCCCTGAACAACCCCCAAACACCCCCGGACAGACCCCGCACAACCCCCCCACCCTCCTCCTTGGTCCCCGGACAGCCCCCCTGACACCCACCGGACAGCCCCCCCGGACAGCCCCCCGGACAGCCCCTGCACCTTCCTTAATTTTATTAGCTCTGAAATGTTTCATAGCACGATCAACTAAAATCTAATCCATACTAAATATGATATAAAAATATTCTATATGAATTTCCATAAGATTTTAAGTGAAAACAAAAAGTGACATATGAAAAACTGACCAAACGCATTCAAAATGTGTTTATTCTTTTGGAAAACGATCCATGGGTCATATGTGACGTGTACGAATCAACCCCGCCTCAATCTGAGGCGCGGTGTGGCCGGAACAACTCAATGTCTATGTCTTTTGTTTCAAAAGGACATCATTTTAAGTGAAAAACATCAACTGGCATATGGAAAACCGGCCAAACGCATTCGGATTATGTTGATACTTTAAGAAAATGATCCATGGGTCATTTGAGACGTGTACGAGTCAACCCCGCCTAAATATGAGGTGCAGTGTGGTCGACACCACTCAAAGTGTCTCTATTTTGTTTAAAATGGACTTCATTTTTAGTGAAAACAACAAATGACATACGGAAAACCGACCGAACAGATTCTGATTGTGTTGATACTTTAGAACAATTATCTATGGGTCATATGTGACGTGTACGATTCAACCTCACCTCAATCTGAGGCATGGTGTGGCCGGCACAACTCAAAGTGTATGTCTTTTGTTTCAAAAGGACGTCATTTTAAGTGAAAAACATCAACTGGCATACAGAAAACCGGCCAAACACATTTGGATTGTGTTGATACTTTAGTAAAATTATCCATGGTTTATTTGATACATGTACGAGTCAACCTCGCCTAAATCCGAGATGCGGTGTGGCTGATACCACTCTAATTGTGTCTCTTTTGTTTCAAACGGACAAGATTATAAGTGAAATAAACAACTGGCAGATGAAAAACTGACCAAACACATTCAGAATCTGTTGAAATTTTAGGACAACGATCCATGGGTCATATGTGACGTGTACGAGCCAACCCAGGCTCAATCCGAGTCACGGTGTGGTCGGGACCACTCTAAGTGACTTTCTTTTGTTTAAAATGGGCAGTATTTTAAGTACATACGGAAAACTGACCAAACGCATTCGGTTTCTGATGAAACTTTAGGAGAACGATCCATGGGTCATATGTGACGTGTACGAGTCAACGCCACCTCAATCCGAGGTGCGGTGTGGCCGACACCACTCAAAGTTTCTCTATTTTGTTTAAAATGGACTTCATTTTTAGTGAAAACAAAAAATGACATACGGAAAACCGACCGAACGGATTCTGATTGTGTTGATACTTTAGCACAATGATCCATGGGTCATATGTGATGTGTACGAGTCAACCTCGCCTCAATCCGAGGCATGGTGTGGCCGACACAACTCAAAGTGTATGTCTTTTGTTTCAAAAGGACGACATTTTAAGTGAAAAACATCAACTAGCATACGGAAAACCGGACAAACACATTCAGATTGTGTTGATACTATAGGAAAATGATCCATGGTTCATTTGAGACTTGTACGAGTCAACCCCACCTAAATACGAGACGCGGTGTGGCCGGTACCACTCTAAATGTGTCTCTTTTGTTTAAAACAGAAAAGATTATAAGTGAAATAAACAACTAACAGACGAAAAACCGACCAAACACTTTCGGAATCTGTTGAAATTTTAGTACAACGATACATGGGTCATATGTGACGTTTACGAGCCATCCCAGGCTCAATCTGAGTCACGGTGTGGTCAGGACCACTCTAAGTGACTTTCTTTTGTTTAAAATGGATAGTATTTTAAGTACATACGGAAAACCAACCAAACGCATTCGGTTTCTGTTGAAACTATAGGAGAACGATCCATGGGTCATATGTGACGTGTACGAGTCAACGCCACCACAATCGGAGGCGCGGTGTGGCCGACACCACTAAATGTGTCTTTATTTTGTTTAAAATGGACTTCATTTTTAGTGAAAACAACAAATAACATACGGAAAACTGACCGAACGGATTCTGATTGTGTTGATACATTAGCAAAATTATCCATGGGTTATATGTGACGTGTACGAGTCAACTCCGCCTCAATTCGAGGTGCGGTGTGGCCGGCACAACTCAAAGTGTATGTCTTTTGTTTCAAAAGGTCGTCATTTTAAGTGAAAAACATCAACTAACATAGGGAAAACCGACCAAACACATTCGGATTGTGTTGATACTTTAGGATAAAGATTCATGGGTCATTTGAGATGTGTACGAGTCAACCCCGTCTAAATCTGAAACGTGATGTGGCCGGTCCCACTCTAACTGCGTCTCTATTGTTTAAAAGGGACAAGATTATAAGTGAAATAAACAACTGACATATGAAAAACTCACCAAACGCATTCAGAATCTGTTGAAATTTTAGTACAACGATCCATGGGTCATATGTTACGTGTACGAGTCAACTGCGCCTCAATCCAAGTCGATGTTTGGACGAGAACACTCTAAGTGTATCTATTTTCTTTAAAATGGACTACATTTTAAATACATACGGAAAACCAACCAAACACATTCTGATTGTGTTTATATTTTAGCACAACAATGCATGGGTCTTGTGTGATGTGTACGAGTCAACCCCGCGTCAATCCGAGGCGCGGTGTGGCCGGCACCATTCAAAGTGTCTCTCTTTTATTTTAAAAACACTTTATTTTAAGTGAAAACAACAATTGACATACAGAAAACTGACCAAACGTTTTCAGAATATGTTGATACTTTAGGACAACGATCAATGAGTCATTTTTGACGTGTACGAGTTAACCTCACCTCAATCCGAGGCATGGTGTGATTGGTATCATTCCAGGTGTATGTATTTTGTTTAAAATGAATATTATTACGAGTAAAAATATATGGTGTACAAAAAACCAATCAAATTATGAATTGAATTCCAGATTCCACATATGATTGTCATCTAAATTTTAAATTGAATTCTAAATGAATTATGTATGTTTATAATTATGTTATGAATTTTAATTTAATTATGGATGAGTATATTTCCAGGATGCATTATATGTTTTGGTTGGTTGGTTTGCATTATTTAAATGTGTTGGTTTGTGCTCTATATGTATGCATTGTATATGTGTTACAGTTACAATAATTGGATTGAAAATTGAATTGAAAATGAAAATTGAATTGAAAATGAGCCCAAAACAGACATGCTGTGCCAAAATGATCCCAAAACAGACCTGTTGTGCAAATTGTAGGCTGCTGTGCAATTTGCAAAGCAAAGCCTATGCCAACGGTTTCAAACCATTAGCATAGCCCATATGGAGCTGTTTTTACCAATGGTTCATTAAACCGTTGGTAAAAATAGACTATCACAACAGTTCAAACTGTTGAGATAGCTTTTGGAATTGGTTTTTTTACCAATAGTTGGAAGAACCGTTGGTAAAAACCTTTCCCAACGGTTTTCAAACCGTTGGTAAAAACCTTTCCCAACGGTTTTCAAACCGTTGGGAAAGAAAATATTCATGGGATTCCCCAACGGGCCAAACCGTTGGGAAAGGCTTTTCCCAACGGTTTGGCACAACCGTTAGGGTAGGTTGATATTTTCTAACCTATACCAACGGTTCCTTGTAAACCATTGGGAAAAGCCTTTCCCAATGGCTTACTTCCCCAAGGTTGGCAGAACCGCTGGTATAACATATAGCAACGGTTCTACAGCCTTTCCCAATGGTTCAGAACCGTTGGGAAAGGATTGATTTCCAGTAGTTTTTGAAAACTTGGAATATAATCTTTTAATCGTGGTGAAAGATCTTCAACATCTCCCATAATGATCTTCCTTTTTTTTTACCTAAAACCTTTCTTTATATCCTGGGGGAAAGAAAACATAAAAGGGTGAGCTCAAATTCTCAGTAAGGGTAAACAAAATAATTATCAATCACATCATAATCATAAGAACATAACATTTTGGAAATCTTAACCTGCAAAAGAGAGCATAATTTCATAACATGGGATAAATCATTGTAGTGAAATGAAATCCCAATAATCATAACATAAAACATGAAACTTAGTGGCATACACACATAATCATAGAGAATCATATCTTATTAGTCAAGACTCCTTGCCAAGACTATCTTAGTGGACAATGTCCATTTCTGAACCGAGTCACCCTCGTTTCAGTCCTATTTCACTGAACCGGTATAACCTACCGTTCCAGCCATGTCTATCTCATGAGATATAAAATCTTTACCCAATGAATTGGATGGAGATATAGGTCCCACCCATCTCATAATGATACCATTCTTATGTGTGCCACAAAATCATAAATCATACATCATTGCATAACCCATGTAATAAAAATGGGAATCTTAAACAACGGGACAACATAAAACAATTCATATAAGATAATGGAATTCATAAAAATAATTCCATCACAACATAATCAAATAAATGTAATAATAGGGATAGAAACAGAACCCTTTAATATATTAGATGGAAAATAATTTTGATAAAACACTTGAACTCCATTCTTGAGGAAAATATCATTTCTACTTCAAAAACACTTTTCCTTTCTTAACATGTCATAAAATTATAAACTAAAAGAAGTTGAATAAAAATAAACTTGAAAACTTGTAAAGGAAGCTTCTTGGAAATAATGTTTTAAAAATCCATTCCTGCCGTATAAGTTAAAAAAAACATTCTTCTCGTACTTTTTTGGAAAACTCAAAAAAGTACCTCTTATGAAAAACAATAAAAGATTCCTTTCATATATTTTACTAAAAACTCACCAAATGGTAAAATAGGATTTAAAAAATTTTAGGTGAATATAAATAATATTATATATTGAGGAAACATGGATGTGGATGATAAAATACGCCCCAGTAAATATCAAAGTATAAACAATCTCGGATAAAAATGAGATTGTGATATTTCCCTTACCTTAGGTCCGATTTGCTTCGTATGTGTCTGAACCTCCTGTATAATGATTTAAATAATTTCATTGACTTATTAAAGAATCATATTCATTGTTATGATATCATATATAGTTCACTTATGACTTTATATTACCCGTTCTTTTGTAAATTCCATGTTAAAGAAGCGTTTTGGGTAAAATCGTTTCATTTATCGTAGGTGTTTGGACTTGTTGTTATTGACATTATTATTACTTATATCATGATTTACTTACTTCCAGAATATAAAAAATTATTTATATATCATATATATTCAGTATATATATATATAATAGATATATAAATGAAATGAAACACACCGTTCATAGAGACGGTAGTCCGTACGTACGCATGAACATTGTTTTCCTTTCCTTATTGTCTTGAATGGAAGTAAGTAGATGACATACATATATATATATATACATAAATCCAGTAGATTTAACATGTCATATATTTCATTATTATTTATTATATATACTTTATAATCAATTATGAATGGTTAATGTGGAGAATGAATCTCATCGCGCCGTGGAGACGGTAATCCGTACGTACGCACGAGCGATGATATCGTTCCCATGGTCGTGGAATTGTGTTGAAGTGTATGTATACTATTTAAGTATCAATATAACATTATAATAATCATATATAGTTACTCATTACACCATTATACCCATCCAATTAAGGTGGTGGCGGAAAATAGATTACACCACGGCGTGGAGACGGTATTCCGTACGTACGCACGCGCGGTGATTTCCTTTTTCTGTAGGCGGGATAGAAGGTTAATTAGAGTTTTTTCATATTTATAATAACATATCAGTATATAGGAAATACTTTTGTTATTACTTTATCATGAAACATCTAAATAAGAAGCATTTGAAGAAGAAAGAAATTGAAAAAATATCGGTAATGGATATTACCTCTTTTTGACGCGCCTTCACTTAACCTCCACATAAAGAACTAAGGATGGTCTTTGAAGAAGACCAGGACCTATAAGATGATACTAAGGAAGTGGAGAAGAGATTTTTTCAGGGGTTGGCCGAGCATGAATTATCAAATTGGTGAGATGAGGAGAGGGAGGAGGTGCCCTTTTATAAGGGAGGAGAGGGGCACCTTAAGAAAATCTCAAAATATTATTTTATATTAAGGTCAAATTCGGTTTATAATAATTCTAAAGGGTCCTATTTAGAAGATAAAGTGGGTATGGGTCGAAATCCTCTCATCCAATAGGATTTAGACAAGTTTAGGTTATTATTTTAACCTTATCAATTAGATTTAACTCAATGTTAAATAATTTAACTTTTACCCTGTCTTTTTGTTTTCTTACACTATATGGTTAATAAACATACCATAACAAGCCAAACTAAATCCAAGCTGTTTATTATTAATATATATTTCTTTATATAAGTCATTTGGCCGAAACATAGATTTTTAGGAATTAAATAACAATTAATAATATAATATTGTTTAAAAAAATTTATGTCAATTTTGACACTATTTGGTACATGATTTTTATGAAATTCATAACAGAATGATAAGTTCAAACAAAGTTACTTATATCAACAATAACATGTTATATTAACCTATAAAATTAATTTAAGTCATAAAAAGTCTCAAATTACAATTATTTGGGCATTTATAACATCAATTATGTCAATATTTCATTAATAAGACAATTACTACATCATCTTTGTGTCATAATAAATGATAATTATTTAATCCCTAAAAATTCTAAACAAATTCCTATGATGTATATAATTGTATTATCTTTCTGGAGACAATTCATGTCGAAGTTTCATGAAGTTTATCACTAAATTAAAATTATTATACTTATAAGATTTAAGAAAGTGACATGTTGTCACATTCTTTGGTTTTAATAATAAATAAATTATTTTCATGGAAGAAAGTCCATAAAATGAATATAATATGACCCTTAGGTTATATGGGTATACTTTTAGCCATCCAATATGATTTTTCCAATTTTTAGGGTAATTTTATAATCTTATATTTACCCTTAATTACCAGATTTACCTTTAACTATAGTAAAGAAAATTTACCGTAGTTACTTTTCACAATGTCCAAAAATATAAAGTATCTTATTAAAATAATTTGGACCCACTGATACAAAATATGGAATCCATTTTTTCAAATTTAATACACAAAAGATGCAGATATTAAATTAAAATTAATCCCGTTGTCGAAAGAAAGCTGGTTTTCTTTAAAACATTGCAAAAGATTGAATTGATTTAACCTACGAATTCAATGTAAAATCAATGATAATGACATACATTATATTAAATGATAAAAATATATTATATTTATACTTTAAAACCTTCCAATATTATAATTTAACCACACAATATATTATGATGAAAAACGTTGTTTTTAATTAAAATATAGCATGTTTTTACTATTCATTAAAATATGAAAGTTATCGGAAAAATATCAAAACATTATCTAATGTAAATTTTTATATCCTGATTCAAAATAATAATTTTATTTTGTCAAATTAAACTTATAAAGATGTCAAAAACTATATTTAATGTGGGTGTTCCATCAAAAGGCGGCAAAACTTCATTTTTTGGAAAATACTTATTTTACCCAAAAAATTTATTTTGTTCTTATACCATGTTTTAGAAACGTGTAAGATGAATAATAATGTTATAAAATTCAAAATTTAGTTAACACTATTCATAACGGCTAGTTGATAACAATATTATAATAATATATCATTGTTTAGTAAAACCCGGTATTGCGTACAAGACACGCTATCGAGGAAGGTCGTGATTGCGTGTAATGCAAGACAAGTCAGGGTTGCATGTAGTGCACAACTCCTTTGTTGTTGAGTATAACAGAATCCAACCATATTTTATTTATACATTGAATATATATATACACTCAATGTTTCGTAGAATAACTTCTATCAAACATAAATGAAATTGTGTGTAACAAGAGCCAAGAAAAGTGTTGCGTATACTGCAAGATAATACAGTGTTGCGTATAGCGCAAGATAATCTTGGTGTGTCGTAAAATAGAAGATATGAATGGAATTAAAAAGAATATATCTTATAAAATCTCGGGTTGTTACATTCTACCCCCCTTAAAATGAATTTCGCCCTCGAAATTCGTCGGGGTTATAAATCGTTTACTATTCATAGAAACCCACATCATAAAAAGAAATACCAAAACTGAACTTTAAAAACTAAAGTATGAAATATAACGGTTACCCAAATGAACTCATCACTGGTTTTCCATATAGGAGAAAATATGGACATGGAAGAAAAATCTAACCGTCATGTTCTGATGGAGAGTGGTAGAGAACATGGCTATGAAAAATCCAACAATCACAAAGCTATTGATTTGTGGTGATCTAAGGTACCATCTGATTCATCGGATATAAGGGCAGTAGGACAACATTTTTGGTTTTTCACGATCATTTCCCTAAAGTTGATGAAATTGTAATTAGAAGAAATACTTTCGTGATTTTGGTATAGTCTCACCGTTTGTCATTATTTGGACAATTTCCACTTCATCTCTTAAAGAAATGAAGGTGAATTTGTCATTCGTGATGTGTTAGCAGATCATGTGATAGAATGATGGGTCATTCAATCTATCTCAAACAAAAGGTTAGAAAAGTTATCAAAAAATACATAAGTCCATCTATAGTGAGATTAATCATATATGGTTCCTAAAATGGACTTATACTTCATATATCAAAATGCTTAATATAATAAAACAAGTTTCTACTAAACAGTGACTTCCTGTAGGCTAGTGGTAGGTAATAAAGTCCAGTCGCACTTCAATTGTGGGTTCGATTCCCACTGCCTTGTCCGACGCAATGGGTTGTCGCCCGTCCTACAACTTTTCCTTTTTCTAAAACTATATTATTATAAAATCTCGTCAATAATATCGAAAAAACTTTTATCCTTAAACAATACTAAGTTATGTCCAACATAATCCATTCCAATCTTTAGGCTTATCCATAATACTTCAGTCCACTCTCATAAGATATTGAAAACGATTACCAGAGATTTAATACCATCATTGATCCCCATATATCATAAGATATGTATTGTTGGTCACATTCTAAACATTCGAAGGCCTTAATCATGTATTCTCTTGAAAAATGAATACCCATTGAACCATAGTGAAAACATGAATGCAGTTAAAAGATAACACTTTCCACATACCAAAATACTCAAAATTCTATATACTCAAACCATGATATCACTTAGTCCTTATATCAATCATGAGCTCATTAATACTGTCAAACATTTCATTTTCTCCTAATCCCTTCATTATGCGCATATTATCTACATTCCAAAATATTTGAATCACTTTTCATGGTTACCGATACCTTAAAATTATTGAAAACCACAATAGACCAATACATAAATATTTCAATACACCATAAAAGTACCTCAACAACAATATTCCTGAATACTAATACATAAACACTTCAGTTCATCCACTTCAATGATTGTCCTGGAATAAGTCCTTCCTTGATTTAGAAGTAATTTTTAGGTCATGGCATTGAGTTTGGTAATGCCCATGTTCTCCAAAAATAAGACATTGAACTCCATAACAGTCTGTCCCTCTATGACCCTTTTCTCCACACAGATAACATCGGTCCCTCTATTTGAGGTATTCCTCAAGGTTCTTCTTCCCTTCATTAGAAATCTCAATCTTCCTTTCATTATGCTCCTCAACATGCAAACATGCATTATAGTTTATCTTCCTCTTCATTGATGAATTAGGCATACCACTAAATTTCACCTTGTTAATCATATATCAGGATGACTGATTTGGAATAATCACAAGATCTTTCTCTCTAGGAATTACACAATTTTGTTGCTCATAGTCACCAATTTGTCCATTGGATTCAATTTTAACCGAATTCCTTCTGGTTCCCTCCATTAACTAAAACACAAAAAAAATCTTGTGAGAGGCAAAAATCATGCTAGGGAAAACAACATAGTAAACGTGGAGTACCCTCAATATCTATCATCTTAGGTTAAATTCTATGATCGTTAGCGCAATTCTAGGACTCAAACCTGTACGTATACTTATCCTTAGAGACATACCTAGACATACCATAGAAATATCTCTAGGGATCTCACTAACGTTTCCGCATCCTAGTTTCCAAAGGATGACTAAACCTTTCCTCTGATACCAACTGTAGAGACCCGAAGCTTGACGTACATTAATATTACATTAATTTTGCGGAATACTTAATACATAAGAAAAACACACACAAAAGGATCGTAATAGTTTAGTGTCTTTGGATACTCAGAATATAATCTTCTAATCGTGGTGAAAGATCATCAACATCTCCCATAAAGATCTTCCTTTTTTTATACCTAAAACCTTTCTTTATATCCTGGGGAAAAGAAAACATAAAAGGGTGAGCTCAAATTCTCAGTAAGGGTAAACAAAATAAATATCAATCACATCATATTCATAAGAACATAACATTTTGGAAATCTTAACCTGCAAAAGAGAGCATAATTTCATAACATGGGAGAAATCATAGTAGTGAAATGAAATCCCAATAATCCTAACATAAAACATGAAACTTTGTGGCATACACATATAATCATAGAGAATCATATCTTATTAGTCAAGACTCATTTCCAAGACTATCTTAGTGGACAAAGTCCATTTCTGAACCGAGTCACCCTCGTTTCAGTCCTATTTCACTGAACCGGTATAACCTACCGTTCCAACCATGTCTATCTAATGAGATATAAAATCTTTACCCAATGAATTGGAGGGAGATATAGGTCCCACCCATCTCATAATGATACCATTATTATGTGTTCCACAGAATCATAAATCATACATCATTGCATAACCCATGTAATAAAAATGGGAATCTTAAACATCAGGACATCATAAAAAAAATCATATAAGATAAAGGAATTCATAAAAATAATTCCATCACAACATAATCAAATAAATGTAATAATAGGGATAGAAACAGAACCCTTTATTATCATAGATGGAAAATAATTTTGATGAAACACTTGAACTCCATTCTTGAGAAAAATATTTGTTCTACTTCAAAAACACTTTTCCTTTCTTAACATGTCATAAAATTATAAACTAAAAGAATTTGATTAAAAATAAACTTTAAAACTTGTAAAGGAAGCTTCTTGGAAATAATGTTTTAAAAATCCATTCATGTCGTATAAGTTAATAAAAACATTCTTCTCGTTCTTTTGTCGGAAAAGTCAAAAAAGTAGCTCGTATGGAAAATGACAAAAAATTCCTTTCATATATTTTACTAAAAACTCACCGAAGGGTAAAATAGGATTTAAAAAATTGTAGGTGAATATAAATAATATTAAATATTGAGGAAACATGGATGTGGATGATAAAATACACCCCAGTAAATTACAAAGTATAAACAATTTCGGATAAAAATGAGATTGTGATATTTCCCTTACCTTAGGTCCAATTTGCTTCGTATGTGTCCGAACCTCCTGTATAATGATTTAAATAATGTCATTGACTTATTACAGAATCATATTCATGGTTATTATATCATATATAGTTCACTTATGACTTTATATTACCCGTTCTTTTGTAAATTCCTTCTTAATGAAGTGTTTTGGGTAAAATCGTTTCATTTATCGTAGGTGTTTGGACTTGTTGTTCTTGATATTATTATTACTTATATAGTGATTTACTTACATCCAGAATATAAAAAATTATTTATATATCATATATATTCAGTATATATATATAATAGATAGATAAATGAAATAAAACACACCGTTCATAGAGACGGTAGTCTGTATGTACGCATGAACGCTGTTTTCCTTTCCTTATTGTCTTGAATGGAAGTAAGTAGATGACACACATATATATATATATATATACATAAATCAATTATATTTAAAATGTCATATATTTCATTATTATTCATTATATATACGTTATAATCATTCATGAATGGTTAATGTGGATAATGAATCTCGTCGTATCGTGGAGACGGTAGTCCGTACGTACGCACGAGCGATGATATCATTCCCATGGTCATGGAATTGTGTTGAAGTGTATGTATACTATTTAAGTATCAATATAAATTTATAATAATCATATATAGTTACTCATTACACCATTATACCAATCCAATTAAGGTGGTGGCGGAAAAGAGATTACACCACGGCGTGGAGACGGTATTCCGTACGTACGCACGCGCGATGATTTCCTTTTTCCGTAGGATGGATAGAAGGTTAATTAGAGTTGTTTCATATTTATAATAACATATCAGTATATAAGAAATACTGATTTTATTACTTTATAATGAAACTACTAAAGAAGAAGAAGTTTAAGAAGAACGAAATTGAAAAAATATCGGTAATGGATATTACCTCTTTTTGACGCGCCTTCAATTAACCTCCACTAAAAGAACAAAGGATGGTATTTGAAGAAGACCAGGACCTCTAGGATGATGCTAGGGAAGTTTAGAAGAGATTTTGGAAGGTTTTGGCCGAGCTTGAATTCTCAAATTGGTGTGAGGAGGATATGGAATAGGTGCCCTTTTATAAGGGAGGAGAGGGGCACCTTAGAAAAATCTCAAAATATTTTTTTATATTAAAGTCATATTCGGTTTATAATGGTTCCAAAGGGTCTTATTTCGATGATAAAGTGGGGATTGGTCGAAATCCTCTAATCCAATAGTATTTAGACAAGTTTATATATTATTTTAACCTTATCAATTATATTTAACTCTATGTTAAATAATTTAACTTTTACCGTGTCTTTTTGTTTTCTTACACTATATGGTTAATAAACTTACCATAACAAGCCAAACGAACCCCAATTTGTTTATTATTAATATATCTATCCTTATCTAAGTCATTTGGCCCAACATTAGATTTTTAGAAATTAAATAACAATTAATAATATAATATTTGTTTTAAAAACTAATTTATGTCAATTTTGACACTATTTGGTACATGATTTTTATGAAATTCATAACAGAATTATAAGTTCAAACAAAGTTACATATATCAACAATAACATGTCATATTAACCTATAAAAGTAATTTATGTCATAAAAAGTCCCAAATTACATTTATTTGGCCATTTATAACATCAATTATGTCAATATTTCATTAATAAGACAATTACTGCATCATCTTTGTGTCATAATAAATGATAATTATTTAATACCTAAAAATTCTAAATAAATTCCTATGCTGTAGATAATTGTATTATCGTTCTGGATACTTTTCATGTACAAAGTTTCATGACGTTTATCACTAAATTAAAATTATTATACTTATAATATTTAAGAAATTGACATGTTGTCACATTCATTTGTTTTAATAATAATTAAATTATTTTCATGGACAAAAGTCCATAAAATGAATCTAATACTACCCTTAGGTTATATGGGTCTACTTTTAGCCATCAAATAAGATTTTTACAAGTGTTAGGGTAATTTTATAATCTTATATTTACCCTTAATTACCCGATTTACCATTAACTATAGTAAATAAAATTTACCGTAGTTACTATTTACAATGCCCAAAAATAAAAATTAGCTTATTAATATAATTGGGACCCACTGATTCCAAATATGGAATCCATTTTTCCAAATTCAATACACAAAAAATGCAGAAATTAAATTAAAATTGATCCCGTTGCCGAAAGAAAACTGGTTTTTTTAAAACATTGCAAAAGATTGAATTCATTTAACCTACGAATTCAAGGTAAAATCAATGCTAATGACATACATTATATTAAATGGTAAAAATATATTCTATTTATACTTTAAAACCATTAAATATTATAATTTAACCACATATGATATTACGATGAAAAAAGTTGTTTTTAATTAAAATATAGCGTGTTTTTACTATTCATTAAAATATGAAATTTATCGGAAAAATATCAAAAAATTATCTAATATAAATTTTTATATCCTGATTCAAAAGAAGAATTTTATTTTTTCAAATTGAACTTATAAACATGTCAAAAACTATATTTAAAGTGGGTGTTCCATCAAAAGGTGGCAAAACTGCATTTTTTGAAAAATACTTATTTTACCCAAAAAATTTATTTTGTTCTTATACCATGTTCTAGAAATGTGTAAGATTAATAATAATGTTATAAAATTCAAAATTTAGTTAACACTATTCATAACGGCTAGTTCATAATAATATTATAATAATATATCGTTGTTTAGTAACACCCGGTATTACGTACAAGACACGCTATCAAGGAAGGTCGAGATTGCGTGTAATGCAAGAAAAGTCAGGGTTGCGTGTAGTGCACAACTCCATTGTTGTTGCGTATAACAGAATCCAAACATATTTTATTTGTACATTGAATATATATATATATACACTCAATGTTGCGTAGAATAACTTCTATCAATCGAACTTGAAATTGTGTGTAACAAGAGCCAAGAAAAGTGTTGCATATACTGCAAGCTAATACAGTGTTGCGTATAGCGCAAGATAATCTTGGTGTGTCGTACAATAGATGATATGAATGAAATTAAAAAGAATGTATCTTATAAAATCTCAGGTTGTTACATTAAGGGTATGAGAATATGATTAATGTATTATATTATCATAACCTTC